>CAUZLF010000555.1:0-14420 GCA_963580285.1 Lucinisca nassula
GTGGACCCCTACCAAGATTGTTCAAATTATTGTGCTGAGGCCAAAAATGCCCCCGCCATGGAGCCCTTTGGTTTTACATAGGCTTATACACCCGGACCTCGTTATAGCACGATTCGTTACAGCACGAATTCGGATATAACACGGTTTTGGTTTGGACCCCAAATTTTCCCCAACCAACATTTATAAATATTATCTAAGGATTGTATCAGGTTTCAAGCACAACAACATTATTTTCCTCTCACTTTTGACTGCGGTAATACGGTAGCTAACACGGTAGCTAACTCGGTTTATAACGGTACTTTTTGATATTTATTGCAGGCCTCCATCAGAGTTGAATATACAGTATATTAACTTGTTTAGCTTGACACGCATGATAAACATGAACTGCCATCGGCACAATCAAAAGTGTTGGCTTAGTGAGATAAAGAGATTAAAGAATTCAGTTACGCAACCGGAAAAAAAATATTTATCATGCTCTGTTAAGGATCACTGCTCAGCAGAAATTTTAAACATCGATGCAGACAATGTGATCGGTCACTGCAATAAAACTCATTTTCTGGAGCCGCATGTAAAAGAAAGTCAAATTTATTCCAGCTTAAAAGCAAATGATAAAACATATTCAAGATCGATTTTCGCGGTAAAAAAATCATTCAAAGATTTCTTGCGCCATTAAAAATCGTTTCAAAAGGCTAAAATATTAAGGGTAAGACATTTCAAGGGAAGTAATTCAAATTTCTGGTAAGCGTTGATCATTGCCGGTTCCGAACCCTAACCCGGTAATATCACCATTGAAATGCATTAACAGTACTGTAGTTCGGTACGGTTCCGGACGCTCAGATACAACAAAGTTAGCCGGGAACCAGCTACCAAAATGGCGTCATACTCGCTGTCAGATCGGACGATTTCTGGATATAAAACTTGGTTTATCAGCTGGTTTCGATTAAAGTGACTTGTTTGACTTGATGGGCCATGGTATTTACTGCCATTGATTAGTTCTAAACACATTTTAGTCGGGAAATACAGTCATTAACCCGACCGCACATCATCTTGTTTGGGAAACTATTGATCACCATTGTGTCAATGGTTGATCTGTGACAAATACGGTCGGCGTTTATAACACGATTCGGTTAACTAACACGGTCCGTTGGTTGGACCCGGAGTTCCGTGTTATAACGAGGTTGAGGTGTATAGGGAAAATCTTTAAAAATCTTCTTCTCTGAAACCACAAGGCCCAGGACTTTGATATTTGGTATGAAGGTTCATCTAGTGGACCCCTACCAAGATTGTTCAAATTATAGTGCTGGGACAAAAAATGCCCCCGCCACGGGGCCCTTTGGTTTTACATAGGCTTATATAGGGAAAATCTTTAAAAATCTTCTTCTCTGAAACCACATGGCCCAGGTCTTTGATATTTGGTATGAAGCTTCATCTAGTGGACCCCTACCAAGATTGTTCAAATCATAGTGCTGGGGCAAAAAATGCCCCCGCCCCGGGGCCCTTTGGTTTTACATAGGCTTATATAGGGAAAATCTTTAAAAAATTTCTTCTCTGAAACCACAAGGCCCAGGTCTTTGATATTTGGTATGTAGCTTCATCTAGTGGACCTTTGCCAAGATTGTTCAAATTATAGCCTTTGTTGATATTTGGTATGAAGCTTCACCTTTTTAGACCTTGCTCAACATAATGCACATTATAACCCTTGGGTCAATAATGGCCCTCCCCGGGGCCCACTTGTTACTCTATGGATCAGGTGAGCGATCCAGGGCCATCATGGCCCTCTTGTGTTTTATATTAGGATCACTTTTTTGTCTGTCATCCGTGCGTAAACAATTTCTTCAAACGACATCTCCGCCTAAACCACTGATCAGATTTTGACCAAATTTCACAGGAATGATCCTTAGATGGTCCCCTTTCAAAGGTGTTTAAATGGTTCTGGTCCATTGCACATATAGGTCACAGGAGCCAAAAATAGATTTTTTCACCGAGAACTAAAAAAAACTTCTTCTCTGAAACCGCAAGGCCCAGATCTTTGATATTTGGTATGAAGCTTCATCTAGTGGACCCCTACCAAGATTGTTCAAATTATAGTGCTGGGGCCAGAAATGCCCACCAAGCCCGGGGCCCTTTGGTTTTACATGGGCTTATAGAGGGAAAATTTTTAAAAATCTTCTTCTCTGAAACCACAAGGCCAAGTTCTTTGATATTTGGTATGAAGCTTCATCTAGTGGACCCCTACCAAGATTGTTCAAATTATATTGCTGGGGCCAAAAATGCCCCCACCCGGGGCCCTTTGATTTTACATGGGCTTATATAGGCAAAATCTTTAAAAATCTTCATCTCTGAAACTGCAAGGCCAAGTTCTTTGATATTTGGTATGAAGCTTCATCTAGTGGACCCCTACCAAGATTGTTCAAATTATAGTGCTGGGCCCAAATATGCCCCCGCCCGGGGCCCTTTGGTTTAACATGGGCTTATATAGGCAAAATCTTTAAAAATCTTCTTCTCTGAAACTGCAAGGCCCAGGTCTTTGCTATTTTGTATGAAGCTTCATCTTGAGGACCCCTACCAAGATTGTTCAAATTATATTGCTGGGGCCAAAAATGCCCCCGCCCAGGGTCCTTTGGTTTTACATGGGCTTATATGGGCAAAATCTTTAAAAATCTTCTTCTCTGAAACTGCAAGGCCTAGGTCTTTTAAATTTGGTAATTTGGTTTTACATAGGCTTATGTAGGAAAAATCTTAAAAACTGCAGGGCCCAGGTCTTTGCTATTTTGCATGAAGCTTCATCTTGTGGACCTCTACCAAGATTGTTCAAATTATAGCCCTGGGGCGAAAAATGTCCTTGCCTCAGGGCCCTTTGGTTTTACATATGCTTATATGGGGAAAATCTTTAAAAATCTTCTTCTGTGAAACCACAAGGCCCAGGTCTTTGATATTTTGTGTATAGCTTCAACTCGTGTACCTTTGCCAAGATTGTTCAAATTATAGCCTTTGTTATATTTGGTATGAAGCTTCACCTTTTTAGACCTCCCTCAACATTATGCACATTATAACCCTGAGGTCAATAATTGCCATCCCCGGGGCCCACTTGTTACTCTATGGATCAGGTGAGCGATCCAGGGCCATCATGGCCCTCTTGTGTTTTATATTAGGATCACTTTTTGTCTGTCATCCGTGCGTAAACAATTTCTTCAAACGACATCTCCTCCTAAACCACTGATCTGATTTTGACCAAACTTCACAGGAATGATCCTTAGGTGGACCCCTTTCAAAGTTGTTCAAACGGTTCCGGTTTGTTGCATATATAGGTCACAGGAGCCAAAAATAGATTTTTTTCACCAAAAACTTGAAAAATCTTCTTCTCTGAAACCACAAGGCCCAGGTCTTAGAAATTTGGTATGAAGCTTCATCTAGTGGACCCCTACCAAGATTGTTCAAATTATTGTGCTGGGGCCAAAAATGCCCCCGCCTCGGGGCCCTTTGGTTTTACATGGGCTTATATAGAGAAAATCTTTAAAAATCTTCTTCTCTGAAACCGCAAGGCCCAGGTCTTTGATATTTTGTATGAAGCTTCATCTAGTGGACCCCTACCAAGATTGTTCAAATTATAGTGCTGGGCCAAAAATGCCCCCCGCCCCGGGGCCCTTTGGTTTTACATGGGCTTATATAGGGAAAATCTTTAAAGAAACCTCTTCTCAGAAACTGAAAGGCCCAGGTCTTTGATATTTGGTATGAAGCTTCATCTAGTGGACCCCTACCAAGATTGTTCAAAATATAGTGCTGGGGCCAAAAATGCCCCCGCCCTGGGGCCCTTTGGTTTTACATGGGCTTATATAGGGAAAATCTTTTGAAATCTTCTTCTCTTAAACTGCAAGGCCCAGGTCTTTGCTATTTGGTATGAAACTTCGTCTAGTGGACCCCTACAAAGATTGTTCATATTATAGTGCTTGGGCCAAAAATGCCCCGGGCCCTTTTGGTTTTACTTAGGCTTATATCGGGAAAATCTTTAAAAAATCTTCTTCTCTGAAACTGCAAGGCCCAGGTCTTTGATATTTGGTATGAAGCTTCATCTTATGGACCTCTACCAAGATTGTTCAAATTGGAGCCCTTGGGCCAAAAATGCCCCCGCCCCAAGGCCCTTTGGTTTTACATAGACTTATATAGGGAAAATCTTGAAAAATCTTCTTCTCTGAAACCACAAGGCGTAGGTCTTTGATATTTGGTATGAAGCTTCAGCTAGTAGACCTCTACTAAGATTGTTCAAATTATAGCCCTGAGACCAAAAATGCCCCCGCCTGGCCCTTTGGTTTTACATAGGCTTATATAGGGAAAATCTTTAAAATTCTTCTTCTGTGAAACCACATGGCCTAGGTCTTTGATATTTGGTGTGAAATTTCATCTAGTGGACATCTATCAAGATTGTTCAAATTATAGCCCCGGGGCCACAAATGCCCCCGCCCCTGGGCCCTTTTGTTTTACATAGACTTATATATAGAGATAATCTTTGAAAATCTTCTTCTCTGAAACAGCAAGGCCCAGGTCTTTGATATTTGGTGTGAAGCTTCATTTAGTGGACCTCTATCAAGATTGTTTAAATTATAGTCCTGAGGCCAAAAATGTCCCCGCCCCGGGGCCATTTGGTTTTACATAGGCCTAAGTAGTGCTGAGGCCAAAAATGCGCTCGCCCCGGGGCCCTTTGGTTTTACATAGGCTTATATAGGGAAAATTTCAAAAAAATCTTCTTCTCTGAAACCGCAAGGCCAAGGTCTTTGATATTTGGTGTGTAGCTTCATCTAGTGGACCTTTGCCAAGATTGTTCAAAATATAGCTTTTGTTGATATTTGGTATGAAGCTTCACCTTTTTAGACCTCCCTCAACATTATGTACATTATAACCCTGGGGTCAATAATGGCCCTCCCCGGGGCCCACTTGTTACTCTATGGATCAGGTGAGCGATCCAGGGCCATCATGGCCCTCTTGTGTTTTATATTAGGATCACTTTTTGTCTGTCATTCGTGCGTAAACAATTTCTTCAAACGACATCTCCTCCTAAACCACTGATCAGATTTTGACCAAACTTCACAGGAATGATCCTTAGGTGGTCCCCTTTGAAAGTTGTTCAAATGGTTCCGGTCCGTTGCACATCTAGGTCACAGGAGCCAAAAATAGATTTTTTTTCACCGAAAACTTAAAAAATCTTCTTCTCTGAAACCACAAGGCCCAGGTCTTTGATATTTGGTATGAAGCTTCATCTAGTTGACCCATACCAAGATTGTCCAAATTGTAGTGCTGGGGCTAAAAATGGCCCCGCCCCGGAGCCCTTTGGTTTTACATGGGCTTATATAGGGAAAATCTTTTAAAATCTTCTTCTCTGAAACTGCAAGGCCCAGGTCTTTGATATTTGGTGTGCAGCTTCATCAAGTGGACCCCTACCAAGATTGTTCAAATTATAGTGCTGGGGCCAAAAATGACCCCGCCTCGGGGTCCTTTGGTTTTACATGCGCTTTTTTAGGGAAAATCTTTATAAATCTTCCTCTCTGAAACTGCAAGGCCCAGATCTTTGATATTTGGTATGAAGCTTCATCTAGTGGACGCCTACCAAGATTGTTCCAATTATTGTGCTGGGGCCAAAAATGCCCCCGCCCCAGGGGCCTTTGGTTTTACATTGGCTTATATAGGGAAAATCTTTAAAAATCTTTTTCTCTGAAACCGCAAGGCCCAGGTTTTTGATATTTGGTATGAAGCTTCATCTAGTGGACCCCTACCAAGATTGTTCAAATTATAGTGCTGGGGCCAAAAATGCCCCCGCCCCGGGGCCCTTTGGTTTTATATAGGGAAAATCTTTAAAAATCTTCTTCTCTGAAACCAAAAGGCCAAGGTCTTTGATATTTGGTATGAAGCTTCATCTAGTAGACCCCTACCAAGATTGTTCAAATTATAGTGCTGGGGCCACAAATGCCCCCACCCTGGGGCCCTTTGGTTTTACATGGGCTTATATAGGGAAAATCTTTAAAACTCTTCTTTTCTGAAACCGCAAGGCCCAGGTCACTGATATTTGGTACGTAGCTTCATCTTGTAAACCTCTACCAAGATTGTTCAATTTAAAGCGCTGTTGCCAAAAATCCCGCTCCGGGGCCCTTTGATTTTACATTGACTTATATCTGGAAAATCTTGAAAAATCTTCTTCTGAAACCACAAGGCCTAGGTCTTTGACATTTGGCATGAAGCTTCATCTAGTGGACCTCTACCAAGATTGTTCAAATTAAAGCCCTGGGGCAAAAAAATGCCCCGGCTCCAGGGCCCTTTTGTTTAACATAGACTTATATAGGGAATATCTTGAAAAATCTTCTTCTCTGAAACTACAAGGCCTAGGTCTTTGATATTTGGTGTGAAATTTCATCTAGTGGACCTCTATAAAGATTGTTCAAATTATAGCCCTGGGGCCGAATATTCCCCCGCCCCAAGACCCTTTGGTTTTACATAGAGTTATATAGGGAAATCTTTAAAAATCTTCATCTCTGAAACTGCAAGGCCCATGTCTTTGATATTTGGTATGGAGCTTCATCTAGCGGACCTCTAAAAAAAATCTTCTTCTCTGAAACCACAAGGCCCAGGTCTTTGATTTTTGGTGTGTAGCTTCATTTAGTGGACCTTTGCCAAGATTGTTAAAATTATAGCCTTTGTTGATATTTGGTATGAAGCTTCACCTTATTAGACCTCTCTCAACATTATGCACTTTATAGCCCTGGGGTCAATAATGGTCCTCTGCAGGGCCCACTTGTTACTCTATGGATCAGGTGAGCGATCCAGGGCCATCATGGCCCTCTTGTGTTTAATATTAGGATCACTTTTTGTCTGTCATCCGTGCGTAAACAATTTCTTCAAACGACATCTCCTCCTAAACCACTGATCGGATTTTGACCAAACTTCACAGGAATGATCATTAGGTGGTCCCCTTTCAAAGTTGTTCAAATGGTTCCGGTCCGTTGCACATATAAGTCACAGGAGCCAAAAATATATTTTTTCACCGAAAAATTAAAAAATCTTCTTCTCTGAAACCACAAGGCTAAGGTCTTTGATATTTGGTATGAAGCTTCAACTAGTGGACCCCTACCAAGATTGTTCAAATTATAGTGCTGGGGCCAAAAATGCCCCGGCCCCGGGGCCCTTTGGTTTGACATGGGCTTATAGAGGGAAAATATTTTAAAATCTTCTTCTCTGAAACCGCAAGGCCCAGGTCTTTGATATTTGATATGAAGCTTCATCTAGTGGACCCCTACTAAGATTGTTCAAATTATAGTGCTGGGGCCAAAAATGCCCCCACCCCTGGGCCCATTGGTTTTACATGGGCTTATATAGGGAAAATCTTGAAAAATCTTCTTCTCTGAAACCGCAAGGCCCAAGTCTTTGATATTTGATATGAAGCTTCATCTAGTGGACCCCTACCAAGATTGTTCAAATTATAGTGCTGGTGCCAGAAATGCCCCCGCCCCGGGACCCTTTGGTTTTACATAGGCTTATGTAAGGAAAATCTTTAAAAATCATCTTCTCTGAAACTGCAAGGCCCAGGTCTTTGATATTGGGTTTGAAGCTTCATCTTGTGGACCTCTACCAAGACTGTCCAAATTATAGCCCTGGGGCCAAAATTGCCCCCGTTTCGGGGCCCTTTGGTTTTACATAGACTTATATAGAGTAAATCTTGAAAAATCTTCTTCTCTGAAACCACTAGGCCTAGGTCTTTGATATTTGGTATGAAGCTTCAGCTAGTGGACCTCTACCAAGATTGTTCAAATTATAGCCCTGAGGCCAAAAATGCACCTGCTTCGAGGCCATTTGGTTTTACATAGACTTATATAGGGAAAATCTTTAAAAATCTTCTTCTGTGAAACCACAAGGCCTAGGACCTCTATCAAGATTGTTCAAATTATAGCCCTGGGGCCAAAAATGCCACCGCCCCGAGACCCTTTGGTTTTACATAGACTTATATAGGGAAATCTTTAAAAATCTTCTCCTCTGAAACTTCAAGGCCCATGTCTTTGATATTTGGTATGGAGCTTCATCTAGTGGACAATTATAGCCTTTGTTGATATTTGGTATGAATCTTCACCTTTTTAGACCTCCCTCAACATTATGCACATTATAACCTTGGGGTCAATAATGGCCCTCCCCGGGGCTTACTTGTTACTCTATGGATCAGGTGAGCGATCCAGGGCCATCATGGCCCTCTTGTATATGATAAAACTGGGGTTTGCAGGGGTATACATTGTTTTTAGCTCACCTGTCACGTAGTGACAAGGTGAGCTTTTGGGATCACTTTTTGTCCGTCGTCCGTTGTGCGTGCGTCCGTGCGTGAGTCCGTGAGTGCGTCTGTAAACTTTTCTTCAAACCACATCTCCTCCTAAACCACTGATCGTATTTTGACCAAACTTCACAGGAATGATCCTTAGGTGGTCCCCTTTCAAAGTTGTTCAAATGGTTCCGGTCCATTGCACATATAGGTCACAGTAGCCAAAAATAGATTTTTTTCACCGCAAACTTAAAAAAATCTTCTTCTCTGAAACCGCAAGGCCCAGGTCTTTGATATTTGGTATGAAGCTTCATCTAGTGGACCCCTACCAAGATTGTTCAAATTATAGTGCTGGGGCCAAAAATGCCCCCGCACGGGGGCCCTTTGGTTTTACATGGGCTTATATAGGGAAAATCTTTAAAAATTTTCTTCTCTGAAACCGCAAGGACCAGGTCTTTGATATTTGGTATGAAGCTTCATCTAGTGGACTCCTACCAAGATTGTTCAAATTATAGAGCTGGAGCTAAAAATGCCCCCGCACCGGGGCCCTTTGGTTTTAAATGGGCTTATATAGGGAAAATCTTGAAAAATCTTCTTCTCTGAAACTGCAAGGCCCAGGTCTTTGATATTTGGTATGAAGCTTCATCTAGTGGACCCCTACCAAGATTGTTCAAATTATAGTGCTGGGGCTAAAAATGCCCCCGCACGGGGGCCCTTTGGTTTTACATGGACTTATATAGGGAAAATCTTTAAAAATCTTCTTCTCTGAAACCGCAAGGCCCAGGTCTTTGATATTTGGTATGAAGCTTCATCTAGTGGACCCCTACCAAGATTGTTCAAATTATAGTGCTGGAGCTAAAAATGCCCCCCACACGGGGGCCCTTTGGTTTTACATGGGCTTATATAGGGAAAATCTTGAAAAACCTTCTTCTCTGAAACCGCAAGGCCCAGGTCTTTGATATTTGGTATGAAGCTTCATCTAGTGGACCCCTACCAAGATTATTCAAATTATAGTGCTGGGGCCAAAAATGCCCCCGCACCAGGGCCCTTTTGTTTTTACATAGGCTTATATAGGGAAAATCTTGAAAAATCTTCTTCTCTGAAACTGCAAGGCCCAGGTCTTTGATATTTGGTATGAAGCTTCATCTTGTGGACCTCTACCAAGATTGTTCAAATTATAGCCCTGGGGCCAAAAATGCCCCCGCTCTGGGGCCCTTTGGTTTTACATAGACACATATAGGGAAAATCTTGAAAAATCTTCTTCTTTGAAACCACAAGGCTTAGGTCTTCTATATTTGTTATGAAGCTTCAGCTAGTGGACCTCTATGAAGATTGTTCAAATTATAGCCCTGAGACCAAAAATGCCTCCGCCATGTGGCCCTTTGGTTTTACATAGACTTATATAGGGAAAATCTTTAAAAATCATCTTCTCTGAAACACAAGGCTTAGGTCTTTGATATTTGTTATGAAGCTTCAGCTAGTGGACCTCTACCAAGATTGTTCAAATTAAAGCCCTGGGGCCAAAAATGCCCCTGCTCCGGGGCCCTTTGGTTTAACATAGACTTATATAGGGAAAATCTTGTTTTACATAGACTTCTATATGCAGGTAAACCCTTTAAAATCTTCTTCTCTGAAACCAGAAAGCCCAGGTCTTTCATATTCGATATGAAGCTTCATCTTGTGGACCTCTACCAAGATTGTTCAAATTATAGCCCTGGGACCAAAATTGACCCTGCCTGGGGCCCACTTGTTATACATTGGATCAGGAGAGCGAACCAGGGCCCTCTGGGCCCTCCTGTTTTTATTTCTGCTCAAAAACATAGATTGTGGGAACTCGTAAGAACCGCCTCAACCGAGTATCCACAATCTATGTTTTGAGCAGAAATAAGGAAAATATCGAAATTTTTATGCCCCCGCATCGTATGATGCCGGGGGCATATAGTTTTTTCGGTTTTCCTTACTTGCGTCTGTGGGTACATGAGTACGATGTGCCTACTTGCGTCCGAATGTACGAAAGTGTGTACGTACGAAATCCTGTTAGACTCAGGTTAAGGTTTTTGGTCCAGGTAGAACTTGAGCTCATATTTTTCAAACCATGCAATGGATGTGGTTTATATTTAGTATGATGATAGATATGGGTCCAAAGTTTTATTCAGCAACACCCCCACCCATACCCGTGACCTCAAGGTCAAGGTCACGGACTTAGAAATTTATAATGTTTGAGACCCAGTTTAAGGTATTTGAACCAGGTAGAACTTGAGCTCATATTTTCCAAACCATACGATGGATTTGGTTCATATGTAGTATGATGATAGATATAGGTCTATTGTTTTATTCAGCAGTACCCCCATCCATACCCATGACCTCAAGGTCAAGCTCATGGACTTAGAAATTTTTAATGTTTAAGACCCAGGTTAAGGTTTTTGTACCAGGTAGAACTTGAGCTCATATTTTCCAAACTGTGCATTGAATTTGGTTTATATTCGGTATGATGATACATATAGGTCCAAAGGTTTATTCAGCAATACCCTCACCCATATCCATGGCCTCAAGATCAAGGTCACAGGACTTAGAAAAATTTTAATGTTTAAGACTCAGGTTAAGGCATCTGTACCACGTTGAACTTTTATGATTCATTGGTTCATATTTGGTTTGATGATAGATACAGGTCCAAAGTTTTATTCAGTAATACCCCCACCCATGCCTATGACTTCAAGGTCAAGGCCACAGACATAGAAATTTTCAAATTTAAGTTTGTTAATAGCTTACATTTTCCAAACTTTACAATGGATTTACTCCATATTTGGTATGACAATAGTTGCAGGTCCAAACTTTCATTGAGCCATACCCCCACCACTTGACCTCAAGGTGAAGGTCACAGACATAGAATTTTTTTATATTTTGTATTTTCAGAGTTCATATTTCCTGAAATGTTTGATGGATTTGCTTCATATTTGGAATGATGATAGATACACTGATCAAAAGTTTCATCCAGCCATAACCCCACCCCTGCCCCGTGACCTTAAAGTCAAGGTTGCAGACTTAGAAATGTTTAATGTTATGTTTATAAGAGCTCATATTTTCCAAACCATTCGATGTATTGAGTTCCTATTTGGTTATTTTTGAAAGGTTTAATCAGCAATACACAAATCCAATAACCTGATGACCTAAGGACACTTTTCCATGCGAGTTATACTGTCCAATGACAGGGGATGAGATAGGCCCCTGGGGGGGGGGGGGGGGGGGGGGGGGGGGGGGGGCATTTGTGTTGTATTGACACATTTCTAGTTCATGTGAAAATTTTAATTCTTCGGTGGTAAAATTTACAATGTATTTATATAGGCGTGTTTTCATAATGAAACAATTTGACTGGTTGATAGTCAGAAATAGGTGTTGCAAATTAATTTATTCAGCAACATAAGAGTTTGAGCATATGTAATTATTACAGCAAACACGGTAACTTCCTTTCAGAGAGGCTGGAGTAGGAATTTCAGGATTACATGAGTCTTCATCTAAATTAAGTTGACAAATCCAATCTTCTCGGCAGATCAAGTGGAAATATTGGCCACTCCTGTTGCTTGTTTAGGCTGAACACATTTCAGTCTTGGCTTCATTAAATTTCCTGTAAAATTCCCTTAAAAGTTCTCTCTAACAGACCTGATATGTTTTATATCTTGACAGTTTTTTCCTTCTTTAATTCTTGATGCCACTTATTATTTTAAATCGGTAAGAGAGCTGACTCAATCATTAGGTCTCTCACCGAAAGCAGTTCATGCCTCTTTTGGACAACATGCTGCAACGGAAGGTCAGGTGTTTTTTCTCTGGGTACTTATAGTCCCTTTAGTACTCTACTTCATTATTTGCTATCATTATTATTATTTACACTGTTTTGGTTAAAACACGGCCAGGTCTTGCCTCCCAAATTGTCATTTAACTATAATTTCTATATAAAAATATCCCTTTATAACACAGTTCACTTATAACACAGTCCTGTTCTATGGTTTTTGCCCACCTCTGATTTAAGATGTTCCCAAAATAAGTGAAACAACCTTTAAAGGGCCGTAAAGAAAAAATAACTCTTATTTTCTTTTCATCATATTTGTACAAGGGAAGTCAATTTTGCTTTCCTGTTGCTTGTAGCAAGTTCTTTGTCCCTTTTTAAGGGGAATGGGAACACCTTCAGGGGAGGCAACTCCTGCAAAAGTAGTTTTGTCTCCCATGTCAAGAGGGCTCAACTCTTAAAGGAAAGAATTTGCTCGTGAGGATCAAATTCTTTCCTTTAAGACCCCTTTTTCAGTGGGACAGGGCTTATAGAAAAGTGAACAGGAAGTCCCGAATGTAATCTCCCCTTTGAAAAATGGCAAAAAAATCTGTCACATGTTCCCATTCAGCTTAAAAGGGTTAAAAAATGTGTGATCTGAGAAATTATGCTTTGCTGATTTTTTTTTTTCCAACTGAATTCTTATAATTTTTAAGGCTGCTACATAAACTCCTGAAGCAGATGAGTTTTGTTTTCATATTTTTTCTTGATTTTTTTTATAGTAAATATGGCTTGACATTACATGAGATTGGCTGCTTCGCAGACAATTCTCATCTAATGTCAAGTCTTATTTTCGTGGAAAAATATTAAAAAAAAAAAAAAATTGAAAATGTCATCTGCTAGTAATGATTAGCTGCCAAAGGGTTAATAAATAGCCTTTGATGTTTTTTAAAGCAAGCAAATATGGGAAAAAGAAGCCAGAAGCATCAGTTTCAAGCTAAAACTGGATCCACAACGGAAACTCTTTTGAACTGAGTACTTTATAGAAGTATGCTCTTTCATATTTCTGTTGCTTTCCTGTTTTCCTCAGTTACAGATCTCTCTAGTGCTTTCAAGGACATTAGTCCTTCGCACGGGCCGGAAACCCCTAAAGGGGTACCTTGGCAAACAGTGCAGGCCCAGATCAGACGCCGCAGAATGCAGCATCTGATCAGGGCCTGCTTTGTTTGTATTGTAGTTTAACAGCCCAGTCAACACTATTTGAGTCAGTCAGTTTACCTATCATGGGCAGGCTTATACGTAAGCAGTTAACCACTACAGTGCACATTCTGACAACTGCCCATCTTGAATCAGCGGAAGCGAGAGAATGACCGTAACGATCAGGGCCTGCACTTTTTGCTGACAAAGTTTTCTGTTAAAAATCCAATAAAAAAAAAAAAAAAAAATTGGCCTGGCACCCTTATAAGACAAATGGACTTGTCCAACATATAGCAATGGAAGAGCACTGGTATACAATGGGTTAGGGCATCACTTGTTATCAGGTTGACAAGTCCGTGTTAGGGCCAGGTATCATACCTGTGATACCTCCCTCATCAGGAGGAAGACTCCCTCATTTTGATGCTAATTTTTGCCCAATTTATGCCAAATTTTAGTAAAATTTTGAGAGTCTCCCTCATTTGAACTGAGAATTTCCCTATATATTCTTTACATCTCCCTCATCACCTCATACAGTTAAAAAAATTATCATAGGCATGAAGCTTTGATAGGTATCTCGAAATTTCAACTTACTAACACTAAATTTTCGCACAAGAGTTAGTATTCTTGAAAGGGCTAGGGTCGATAAGGGCCATTTTTGGCCTCATCTTCAAAATCATTCAAATTTTGCCGAATGACAAAATATTAGTTGCGATCTTGAAAAATGTAAATAGTTGTAACATTTGAAGTCTGTTGCCATGGCAACACGCATTGAAAGAAAGACACCGTTTTCCCTAACAACAGATGCTGCTGCCTTCCTTTTTGATTGTTAGACTGGCATATATCATAATGTTTTTTATTCAAAGATGTAATGGTATATGCTAAACGAGGCTTTTAGTTAAGAAAAGTCATATTATCCAATAAGAATACCCGCTTGGATTATGTCACACCCGACCCCCACCCCCTCTCACCAGAGGGGAGGGGACACATTGTTTTTGGTGCGGATCCCGGTTGCGTCGGCGTAGCCTATTTGAAGCATTATATCTCCTGAACCTATGGATGGATTTTGACCAAGCTTGCATTGACACATTACTAGCATAAGAGAAAACAGTCTTTAGGTCATTATGACCTTGACCTCATTTTCAAGGTCACAGCGACCCAAAAACTGTCATTTTGGGC
>CAUZLF010000556.1:0-47930 GCA_963580285.1 Lucinisca nassula
CTCATGTGCGGTTGGTTTCAGCTCTGCGTGGAAACATCATGCCGTCCAATCTATCTCTTCAAGCCCCGATGGGCGGGGCCGATAAATTCCATAGATGAATCCAGTATGACAATTTATTGAGTGAGTGAGTGTTAGAGTTTTACGTCCCACCAACAGCTAAGTTCATACGGAGACGGGACCTCGGTTTAAAGACTCATCCGAAAGTCTGGAGAAGCCCGGGATCGATCCTGCGATCCCTGGTTTACAAGGCGAGTAGCGTAACCACTACACCATACGGTATAATGTTACTTCAAGGGAGAGAGCTTGTACTCGCCTAATTAGTAAGCAAGTTTGAGTTATTGGTTAAAAGCGATTACAGAATAATTGAGGTTCCATCTTTGATTTTTTTTTTCACCACGAAAACACGCCTATATAATTTTGACCCCCCTTGAACCCCACTTTTATATTGTAAACAGGGGTTTACAGGGATAACCAATTTTTTTCTTATTTCTGCTCTAAAATATAGATAGTATATGGGTAAAAGATGATTGCCGGAAATATACACCATTTCCATCCCCACTTTGTCTCGAACTAACCCCGTTTTCAAAGTTAAATCAAGAAAACATGCCTATAGAAATTTTACCCCTTAAAAACCACTTATATATAGTAAAATTGGGGTTTAAGTGGGTATACATTATTTTTCTTATTTCTGTCTAAAACAGACTGTGGGTATTCGTTAGAGGCGGTTCTAATGAGTACCCACACTAGCGAGGCGGCTCTAACGAGTACCTACAATCTATGTATCACAATGACGAGTATCCATAAACCCATAATTTTTATCTGAAAATTTTCATTTTGGTGGTAAAATTTTTAATTTATTTGAATACTTTTACATAAGTAAATGTACCATAGTCACCTATCAGCACTTGCGTACATTTTGACTAATTTGTTTTTGAGACTGACCTTTTTGCTAAAAAGATGACATTAAGTGCATCTTTTGCAAGGATGATCTCTTTTGCTAAAAAGATGACATTAAGTGCATCTTTTGCAAGGATGATAAAATTTTAATGGGTTTGCTTTGTAGTTTCAGTTATTGATCGTCTACCTGGTTTTCGAAACGCCACATTTCGGGATATTTGCATCATAAAAGAGCGGCTCTGCAAGACAGCATTTTAAATCTCGCCCACAAAATACACCGATCTCTGTATTCATTTTGCTGCACATAGTAGCCGATAAGGTGGATGGGTACTTTGTGTGAAATTGAAGGATAATTTTGTCGATTATCCCATAAAATTCTATGTTGTGGGTATTCATTAGAACCGCCTCGTTGAGGCGGTTCTAATGAATACCCACAACATATGTTTATATTGAGAAATAAGAAATGTTTTTTCAGTTACTGACTATAGGCAGCAGATAAGGTGGGCATCTATCGTGGCAAACGGAAATACGATAAAATCACTATGAGGATATTGTATTACAAGTATAGCTTTTACAAAAAGCTAGGTCTATGCTTAGCACATATTAAATGTGAATGTCTAGAGTTATATCCCAGAAATGGGTTTTATACAATTAACTTAGAAGCCTCCGTGGCGTAGTGGTTACGCTACTCGCCTTGTAAACCAGGGGTCGCAGGATCGATCACGGGCTTCTCCAGACTTTCGTTGAGTCTTTAAACCGAGGTCCTGTCTCCGTATGACCTTAGTTGTTGGTGGGACGTAAAATTCAAATACTCACAATTAACTGACTTTGGCAATATTCAACCCAGGAGTATAATGTCTGAAATGCCAAAGCTTCAAATGCTGTAATTTTGTCAGAAAGTGGCACATGTGCAACTTCAATATGCTTGTAACATCTTATCAAATGCTTGAAAAGTTGGAGAAGTTAAGTAGACAACACTTTCCTACTTTACAGACGACTAATTGAAGACTAACCCAACATGTACTTTGATACTACGGCGAGTGGATCGCTTGCAAATAAATGCGCCCCGAAGGGGTGCATGTAAACTTTGCTAGCGACCCGTTGTCGTTCATACTTTCTTGAAAAGTAGAAAAATTAAGCTTATTTTTGATATTTACATTCTTTGCCCCTCATCACTGGGCGAAAAAATGCTTATAGGGCAAACTTTTAAAGCTAAAAAACAATCACACGCTGTTTTTCTACAAAGAGTGGAACAGCGTTGACGTCACAAACGCCCATAAAGCTAAAAAAAAACATTCACACGCTGTTTTTCTACAAAGAGTGGAACAGCGTTGACGTCACCAATGCCCATAGAGAACCATAGTTTAGACTGACGTCACTTGACGTCACTGAAAATCATGTGACTCGATGTGTTCATGGAAGTATGAACTACATTGTTTTCTACAGGTTTACATTAGATGTACTCCCTAATAAACGGATGTGTCTAAGTTCAAGAATGGGAGAGTCCACTACAATAATCCAGGAACTGTCAGGCGAGAGCATAAAGGTGGATGGGTACAGCATAAAGGCTGAACATGTAGTTATCTTCGGACGAGGTTCCCTAACATAAAAGAAATTTAATTATACGCAGACCAATTAAGTTGCTTCAAGCTACAATTTTAATCATATACGAGGCATTTTTAAGAAACCTTATACTAGACGGCCGTCTCTTCGAGTTATTTTGTCCACCGTTGTTCTTAGCGGGTCCACCTCATGGCCAACGCCAGACAATCCAATTTATGTAAAGGTGGGAACGACCAAGAAAACTCCACCTTCTCTCTTAACGTAGGCAGTATATTCCATACGATGACCATCGCCTAAAGTTATGATTCTTATTTCAGATGAAATTAATATACAATCGAACAATTTTAATAATTCGAACACCTTTGGGACCATGGAAACTTGTTCGAAATAGTAGTCCGAGTTACTGAGGCTTAAAGGGTCTAAGCCTGTTCAGTCAGTGGTGCCAGTCGGACCGCCCATATAAACCCTATTGGTTTCATTGGGCGGCAGGGATTGGGATGTCATTTCACCTCAACGTCGGGTACAAGTCCCTCAAAAAAGGAAACAACGTATACAAATTGAGCTCAATAGTGTTGACGGGGACGTTAATCCTCGAAACAAGTAATTAATCATAACGCCAAGTCATAAGGCATAAATGGCATCACATAAGGATATTTTTACGATTTGCTATAATATACATGCATGTTGTGTGTATTCATTAGAATCGCCTCGGTGAGGCGATTCTAATGAGTACACACAAAAAACTTCAGGAAAGCCTCTAAAATATCCAAATGTATGAATATCTATTGCTTTTGGAAGAAATCTCTAGAGACTCAAGAACAAGGGACTCGAGGCTTGTTCAATTCACCTTGAGACTCAAGAACAAGGGACTCGAGGCTTGTTCAATTCACCTTGAGACTCAAGAACAAGGGACTTGAGGCTTGTTCAATTCACATTGAATCTCAAGAACAAGGGACTCGAGGCTTGTTCAATTCACCTTGACTAACTTGACATCAAGGCAAATGTTGTTTTTGTTTGATTTGGGGTCTAGTAAGAGACCACGACTGTTCAATGTTGTCGAACGGACGACTTTTGAACAGTTCATGTAGGAATTTTACTAAATAACAGGTCGAACCTTGTGTGGTAGTTGGCCTTAAAAATAAATTACGTAAACAGTATGATGAAATGTAAATTCTTGTTGAAAAGAATGTGGGCACCTTGCCACTGAAGTTATGTAATGCACAATGTTTTAGTAATTAATTTATTAATGAGACTATTAAAATGAAAGAATATACTTGGCGGTTTATGTCTGAGAATATGAGATGTATCACGTAAGAGGACCTGGACGTTGCACTGGGGTGTCCCTCGCTGGGGTGTCACTATCGAATGAGCCCCGCCAAGCGAATTTGTGTCTTCGAGCATTCCGTCATGACAAAATTTAACTGCGCATGCCCAGCCATTCAGAGGGGCCAGGGATATGGCTTTCTGTCTGACGGTTCCTCTTGATTCACTGCTTGTATGAGCGAGTAGCGAAGGTTCTGGCGAGACTGCGCGGATGCGCAGGCTCGCCTGAACCATCGCTGCTCGCATAGGCGATAAGTACCAAAATCGCTTGACGGGGCCCGAATGATCACCCGTCCAAGCTGCATCATAAAACGAACACTCCTCTAAACCTTTACTTTATATTGAGAAACGTGGGGTTTACGGGGGTACCCATTATTTTTAGCTCACCTCGAGCAAGCTCCAGGTAAGCTTATGTCGTGGCCTGTTGTCCGGCGTCTGTCGTCCGTACGTTCTTGAATCCCTGAAATAAGTAATTGATTATAAGCATGTTGTTAGCTGTTAGCTGTAAAATCCCTGCATCCATCATTTGATTAGCAAGGCGCGATTGAAAAGGTCACCATTCAGGCCAGCTATGCTTTCCTGCAACAACTCTTATTATTTTATTTTCTGAGTGACTATGTTGGATGATAATTACTGTCATCAACTTTGGGTACTTGAGACACTCAAAAGTTTAAACAGAAGTAATGTTTGTTTTGATTTGAAGGAGTTCCATGAAATCGATTATTTTAAGTTTAATCTTTACCACACGCTAGGCTACAAACGGCAAATTGTTGAAATTGTTCTTAGTTTTCCCAGAAAATCTCATGCTATGCAACGAATTTGACATCTCATGCAAATTTTCTCTGTCAACCACCCCACGAACATCACCCTCCCCCCTCCCCACCCCCCACACCAAAAAAAAAAAAAAAAAGAAAGAAAAAAGGAAAAAGAATTTGATTTGACATCCCATGCCAATTGTCTAGGCCCAGATTACGCATAAACGCAATCTCACCTGGAGACGATGATGTACGTAAAGCCGTATTTGTTTACAGCACATGCGCAGTAGTGAGGATTACTACAGGCCCTTTCCTCATTGGTGGTCATTTGAATCATAGTGTCTGATTCAAATGGGTGGGGCGTGTGGTTCTCGTTTTTCCCATCCGGTTTTAATTAATCCCTATCCGGTTTAAGGAAAATGGGAACATCTATCAGATTTTTCCGCCATTTTTCAAAGGGAGACAACTTTCGCAACTTTCTGTTGGCTTTTCTATAAGCTCTGTCCCACGGAAAAAAGGGGTCAACTCTTAAAGGAAAGAATTTGTCTCCACTATTGACATGGGAACAAACATACTTTTGAAGTTGTCTCCCCGGAAGGTGTACCCATTCCCATTGATACACTTATCCTCAGTCCGAGTTTGTTGAGCATGTGATGGAAATATATTTATACGAATTGCCTCATATTATACGAATCTTGAATGGGTGGGAGGGGTGGATGGAAAAATCCGCCCGCGGGTCACTGTCAGGCATCACGAGGCTGAATATGGTCATGTCGGATCGACAAGTAAGTCAGGAGGTCAAATCCTAGAAAAACCTTGTGAACACACTAGAGGCCACAGTTTTGGTCCGATTATCATCAAACTTGCTCAGAATGATAGTCTTGACAATATCTCGGTCAAGTTCGAATGGGTCATGTCGGTTCAAAAAGTAGGTCAGTAGGTCAAATCATAGAAAAACCTTGTGAAAACAATAAAGGTCATAGTTTTGATCCGATCGTCATCAAACTTGCCCAGAATGGTCACCTTGACAATATCTCCGACAAGTTCGAATATGGGTCATGTCGGGTCAAAAAGTAGGTCAGTACTTTTAAATCATATAAAAACCTTGGGAATACACTAGAGGTCACAGTTTTGGCCCGATCATCATCAAACTTGCTCAGAATCATCATCTTGACAATACCTCGGTCAAGTTCGAATATAGGTCATGTCGGGTCAAAACCAAGGTCGCAGGTCAAATATAAAAACATTGTGAATACACTAGAGGCCACAGTTTTGGTCCGATTATCATCAAACTTGCTCAGAATGATCGTCTTGATAATATATCTCGGTCAAGTTCGAATATGGGTCTTGTCGGGTCATAAAGTAGGTCATTAGGTCAAATCATAGAAAAATATTGTGAACACAATAGAGGCCACAGGTTTATTCCGATCATCATGAGACTTGCTCAGAATGATCATCCTGACAATGTCTCGGTTAAGTTCGAATATGGGTCGTGTCGGGTCAAAACGCAGGTCAGTATGTCAAATCATAGAAAAATCTTGTGAACACATTAGAGGGCATAGTTTTGGTCCAATCATCATCAAACTTGCCTAGAATGATTACCTTGACAATATTTCGGATAGGTTCGAATGTTAGTCATGTCGGGTCAAAAAGTAGGTCAAATCATAGAAAAAACATTGTGAACACACTAGAGGGCATAGTTTTGGTCCAATCATTATCAAACTTGCCCAGAATGATCACATTGACAATATCTCGGTCAGGTTCGAATTTGAATCATGTCGGGTCAAAAAGTAGGTCAGTAGGTCAAATCATAGAAAAACCCTCTGAACACACTAGAGGCCACAGTTAATGTCCGATCATCATCAAACTTGCTCAGAATGATAGTCTTGACAATATCTCGGTCAAGATCAAATATGGGTCATGTCGGTTTCAAAAGTAAGCCAGTAGGTCAAATCATAGAAAAACCTTGTGAAAACAATGGAGGCCACAGTTTTGATTCGATCATCATCAATCTTGCCCAGAATGATCATCTTGACAATATCAAGTTCGAATATGGGTGATGTCGGGTCAAAAAGTAGGTCAGTACGTTAAATCATATAAAAACATTGCGAATTCATTGGAGGCCACAGTTTTGGTCCGATCATCCTCAAACTTGCCCAGAATGATCATCTTGACAATAACTCAGTCAGGTTCGAATATGGGTCATGTCGGGTCAAAAAGAGGTCAGTAGGCCAAATCATAGAACAGCCTTGTGAACACTCTAAGAAGCCACAGTTTTGGTCCGATCGTCATCAATCTTGCTCAGAATGATCATTTGACAATATCTCGGTTAATTTCGAATATGGGTCATGTCTGGTCAATAAATAGGTCATATAACCTCTTGTGAACACACTGGATTTTTTTTCCGATCATCATCAAAATTGCTCAGAATGATCATTTGACCATATCTTGGTTAATTTCGAATATGGGTCATGTCTGGTCAATAAGTAGGACAGAAGGTCAGAACACACTAGAGGCCCTAGTTTTGGTCCGATCATCATCAAACTTGCTCAGAATGATCATCTTGAAAATATCTGGGTCAAGTTTGAATATGGGTCATGTCGGGTCCAAAAGTAGGTCAGCAGGTCAAATCATAGAAAAACGCTGTGAACACTCTAAGGGGCCACAGTTTTAGTCCAGTCATCATAAAACGTGCTCAGAATGATCATCTGGAGAATATCTCAGTCAAGTTCGAATATCGGTCATGTCAAATAAAAAATAGATCAGTAGGTTATTAGGTCATAACTTTTGAACCGTTTGAGATAGAGCCTTCATATTTGGCATGTAGGTTTCTTGTGACAAGGGCTTCCCACTGATAAAAAATGATGACCTTTGACCTTGACCTGTGACCTACTTCATTATAACCTTTGAACCTTATGAGATAGAGCCTTCATATTTGGCATGTATGTTCCTTGTGACAAGGTTTTCCCAACCATTCAAAAATTTTGACCCATCACCTTGACCTTTGACCTACTTTGTCATAACTTTTGAAGCATTTGAGTTACAGCCTTCATATGTTGCATGTAGAATCCTTGCGACAAGGGCTTCATATTCATACATAAAATGATCTGTGACCTTTACCTTGACATTTGACCTACTTTATCATAACTTTTGAACCGTATGAGATAGTGCATTCATATTTGGCATGTATGTTCCTTGTGAAAAGGTCTTCCCACCCATACAAAACTCTTGTCTTATGACCTTGACCTTTAAAATACTTTGTCATAATTTTTGAAGCATTTGGGATAGAGCCTTCATATTTGGCATGTAGTTTCCTTGTGACAAGGGCTTCCTTTTCATACAAAAATGACTTGTGACCTTGACCTTGAAAGTGGCCTACTTTATCATAACTTTTGAAACATTTGAGGTAGAGCCTTCATATTTGGCATGTATGTTCCTTGTGGCAAGGACTTTCAACCCATGCATATATTTTGACATTTGACCTTCTTTCTCATAACTTTTGAAGCATTTAAGATAGAGCCTTCATATTTGGCATGTAGGTTCCTTGTGACAAGGGCTACCCACGTATGCAAAATGTTTGACCTGTGACCTTGACCTCTGACCGTTTGTGTCATAACTTTTGAAGCTTTTAAGGAAGAGCCATCATATTTAGCATGTATGTTCCTTGTGACAAGGTCTTCCCACTCATGCAAAAAAGTTTGACCTGTGACCTTGACCTTGATCTGTGACCTACTTAATCATAACTTTGGAACCATTTGAGATATAGCCTTCATATATATCATGTATATTCCTTGTGACATCCATACAAAAAGTTTGACCTGTGACCTTGAACTTTGACATACTTTATCATAACTTTTGAACCATTTGAGATAGAGCCTTCATATTTGGCATGTATTTTCCTTCTGACAAGGCCCCTTACTATATTACCTACCATTTCATTTCTACAGTGTGGATCAGGTGAGCGATCCAGGGCCATCATGGCTCTCTTGTATGACGGTAGATCCTTTTGCAGACAGTAGAGACCCTGATCGGACTCCGCATTGTCTGATCCGTGTCTGCACTATTTGCATGCGTCGCTTTCACAGATAAGTGTCGGTTATATGCTGATCGTTATTTTGTACCGGAAACCCTAAAACGGGTACCCTGGCAAACGATGCAGAACGCGGCGTCTGATCAGGCCATATGCTGTTTGCAAAACTTTCAGCCAATTCCCAAATTGTTTTTGAAGAAAACACAACCTGACACCCCTAAATTTTGAAATGGACTCCTGCTATATATAAGGTGGAAGATTCCATTTGGTACAAAAAGGGTTAAAGGGTGTGCTTAGTAACGATTGCATCACCCATTCATAATAAATTATATTCGATTCTTCCTTATTTGGATTTGTAGGCCACTAGGACTGTTCTATTATTAATGAAATGACGTGGTATTTAATCAGTGTTTTGGCGATGTGACACATTGCAGCAATGGTTTTGAGTTCAAATTGGTTCACTAACGAAGCACTTCATGGACAAAGGGACCTTCGTCAATTATTAGCTAGGAAACGGTTGATTTTCATATAGACCTATATCACCCGACTACTGAGATAGGATGCAACTTAACACGTCACGTGCATTGACGGAGACAGGTAAGAGGACTTTTTTTTCTCATTTTGTTCCTATTTAGGAAAAAAAATCTATGAGCTGAAAGTTTTGGAAGAAGAAAAGCGTACTTTACTTCTCGTTATATTAAAAGACACTCGTACTGCCTGAAAATTATACATTTAAAGCGGAAATCTCGCGTGAGGAACACCAAACCCATTTTCAATCGCAAATATCTGCTCTGTTCTGCTTCTGCTCTGTAGAATTACATCGTGGGTGTGTGTTTTTATATACAATAAACATTATTGGTCACGTAATAACAAAAGATATTATTCAAATTAAACACGTTTTCCCACAATATTGCCTCTAACGCATGGGGTCGGATTTCATGGATGCAACCGATTGCGGTGTGTATTTTTAGAGGAAGCAACTACGGAGATCTTTCGTCGGAAACGATGCAACCGACTTCGGAATATGCTACGGAAAATGATGCAACCGACTTTTGTGAAATACGATGACGGGCAATATGGAATAAAGAAACCTTACACCAAAGCAATGTTGTTGCAGTGTTGTGTGCCCGGCCAGGTTACCTTATCTGTTATTAAGAAAATCAGTCGCTGGCAGTTCCGTCTTCTTTTAAGATGGACAGTTGATGTTTTCTTGAGCCCTTGGCAAAGCATTCCCTACGAAATCACCTGTGTTCCAAACAATATGTACAAATTGTTTGGCACTTTTGGTTAGTACATGTATATGGCTCTGGAATTGCTGGTAAGACCTTGGACCCGCGTATAGCGGATTAAATCTTTGCCGACGGAACACTAGTAAGAAATGCTGTACTCTCGGTCAATAATGTTAATCAGAGCACCGGTGGGTCGATTATCTAAGAGCGTAGTGTAGCTGGACAACTGGTCACCAAAGTGTCTTAGACCTTGTTGTAAGCAAACAGTGTAGGCCCTGATTAGACGCCACGTGCGTAGTGTTCTGGTCTAGGTCTACCGCCTTTGCCAAACCCAATATAAACTTCCTGTCCAGATTCTATAGATAAATCCTCTTACGCAACAATGACCACCGACCTCAGCGATAAGAATAGCACGGCTGTTTTTACAAGTCAATGAAAGTCACGTTGAGGCTGTGCTTAGTAACTTTGGTTCGACTGACAAACAGTCAACCGAAATCCATCAATTCGCCTTTCTCTCACCAAACCAGTATTTCCTCCTTTTTTTTTTTTTTAAAAAAAAAAAGACTCAACACACGAGAAAATGTGTATAGTATTGTCAGGTTTTGTCTTCACTTCTATTTTTTTATTATTATTAATTTTTAGCTCACCTGACCGAAGGTCATGGTGAGCTTTTGTGACCGTAAGATGTCCGGCGTCGTCGTGCGTCGTCCGTCGTCCGTCGTCCGTCGTGCGTAAACTTTTTCTTGTGAACAAACTAGAGGCCACAGTTTTGGTCCAATCATCATCAAACTTGCTCAGAATGATCATCATGACAATATCTCGGTCAAGTTCGAATATGGGTCATGTCGGGTGAAAAAGTAGGTCAGTAGGTCAAATCATAGAAAAACCTTGTGAACACTCTAGAGGGCACAGTTTTGGTCCAATCATCATCAAACTTGCTCAGAATAATTATCATGACAATATCTCGGTCAGGTTCGAATATGGATCATGTAGGGTCAAAAAGTAGGTCAGTAGGTCAAACCATAGATAGTCCTTGTGAACACTCTAGAGGGCACAGTTATGGTTCAATTATCATCAAACTTGCTCAGAATGATCATTGTGACAATATCTCGGTCAAGTTTGAATATGGGTCATGTCGGGTCAAAAAGTAGGTCAGTAGGTCAATTCATAGAAAAACCTTGTGAACACTCTAGAGGGCACAGTTATGGTCCAATCATCATCAAACTTGCTCAGAATAATCATCCTGACAATATTTTGGGATCACTTTTTGTCCGTCGTCCGTCGTGCGTGCGTGCGTCCGTGAGTGCGTCCGTAAACTTTTTCTTCAAACGACATCTCCTCCTAAACCACTGATAGGATTTTGACCAAACTTCACAGGAATGATCCTTAGGTGGTCCCCTTTCAAAGTTGTTCAAATGGTTCTGGTCTGTTGCACATATAGGTCACAGTAGCCAAAAATAGATTTTTTTCACCGAAAACTTGAAAAATCTTCTTCTCTGAAACCGCAAGGCCCAGGTCTTTGATATTTGGTATGAAGCTTCATCTAGTGGACCTCTACCAAGATTGTTCAAATTATAGTGCTGGGGCCAAAAACGCCCCCGCACCGGGGCCCTTTGGTTTTACATGGGCTTATATAGGGAAAATCTTTAAAAATCTTCTTCTCTGAAACCGCAAGGCCCAGGTCTTTGATATTTGGTATGAAGCTTCATCTAGTGGACCCCTACCAAGATTGTTCAAATTATAGTGCTGGAGCTAAAAATGCCCCCGCACGGGGGCCCTTTGGTTTTACATGGGCTTATATAGGGAAAATCTTGAAAAATCTTCTTCTCTGAAACCGCAAGGCCCAGGTCTTTGATATTTGGTATGAAGCTTTATCGCGTGGACCCCTACCAAGATTGTTCAAATTATAGTGCTGGGGCCAAAAATGCCCCCGCACCGGGGCCCTTTTGTTTTACATAGGCTTATATAGGGAAAATCTTTAAAAAATCTTCTTCTCTGAAACTGCAAGGCCCAGGTCTTTGATATTTGGTATGAAGCTTCATCTTGTGGACCTCTACCAAGATTGTTCAAATTAAAGTGCTGGGGCCAAAAATGCCCCCGCACCTGGGCCCTTTGGTTTTACATGGGCTTATATAGGGAAAAGCTTGAAAAATCTTCTTCTCTGAAACCACAAGGCTTAGGTCTTCAATATTTGTTATGAAGCTTCATCTAGTGGACCTCTATAAAGATTGATCAAATTATAGCCCTGAGACCAAAAATGCCCCCGCCATGTGGCCCTTTGGTTTTACATAGACTTTACAGTGTTGACGGGGACGTTAAACCTCAAATCAAACAAACAAACAAAACTTATATAGGGAAAATCTTTAAAAATCATCTCTGAAACACAAGGCTTAGGTCTTCGATATTTGTTATGAAGCTTCAGCTAGTAGACCTCTACCAAGATTGTTCAAATTATAGCCCTGGGGCCAAAAATGCCCCCGCTTCGGGGCCCTTTGGTTTAACATAGACTTATATAGGGAAAATCTTGTTTTACAAAGAGTTCTATATGCAGGGTAAACCTTTAAAATCTTCTTCTCTGAAACCACAAAGCCCAGGTCTTTCATATTCGATATGAAGCTTCATCTTGTGGACCTCTACCAAGATTGTTCAAATTATAGCCCTGGGGCCAAAATTGACCCTGCCCGGGGCCCACTTGTTTTACATTGGATCAGGTGAGCGAACCAGGGCCCTCTGGGCCCTCTTGTTTAAATATGCAAATGCGTTAGTATGGGTTGGTAGAAACACGACTCCCTCTTGGTTCAGGCTACATGCCTTGCGATAACTTAAGGTTTTAGCGAGCTATTTCTAATTTGATGTTTTCTTTGTAACAAATATCTTTAACCCCCCTGACCCTAGGCTGTGGGGAAGTTTACATGCAAGAATAGTATAGTATTGTCAGGTTTTGCCTTCACTTCTATTTATTATTATTATTCTTTTTTAAAATATCCATATGCGTCAGTATGGGTTGGTAGAAAGACGTCTCCCTCTTGGTTCAGGCTACATGCCTTGCGACCACTTAAGGTTTTAGCGAGCTATTTCTAATTTGCTGTTTTCTTTGTAACAAACATCTTTAACTCCCCTGACATTAGGCTGTGGGGAAGTTTACATGCAAGTATAGTATAGTATTGTCAGGTTTTGCCTTCACTTCTATTTTTTTATATTATTAATTTTTATACCCCGCCACACGATAGTTGCGGAGTATTATGTTATACCCTCCGGTGTCCGTCCGTCCGCACTTCGTTTCCGATCGATAACTTGAGTATTTTTTCACGGATTTTGTTCAAATTTTGCATACATATTGGTATCTGGGATGAGTGGTTTGGATTGTTAATGGGCAAAATCCGTTAATTTTTAGCAGAGTTATTGCCCTTTTCAGTATCTGAAAAATGGGTTTTTGGCCTCTACTTCCCTTACTATATGGAATATCTAGATGAAACTTCACAGATATATAGAGGAATATACGGTTCATATTGTGGCCAAGGACTGCTACTCTGGCTGTTCCAGTTCTTGAGTTATCTGCCCTTGACGTATTTAAAAAATGCATTTTAGACTGTAGTTCGTTTATCATTTACAATATCTTGCTGAAACTTCATCGATACGTAGTAGATGAATTGTTATATACTGTGGCAAAGGAACATGACTCTGGCTTTCCCAGCGATTGAGTTATCTGCCTTTGAAATATCTGAAAAAAGGTTTTTGGCCTCTAGTTCCCTTACTATATGGAATATCTCGATGAAACTTCACAGATATATAGAGGACTTAATGGTTCATATCGTGGCCAAGGACCGTTACTCTGGCTATACCAGTTCTTGAGTTATCTGCCCTTGAAATATTTAAAATGCATTTTAGACTGTAGTTCCTTTATTATTTACAATATCTTGCTGAAACTTCATAGATATGTAGTAGATTAAATGTTACATACTGTGGCAAAGGAACATGACTCTGGCTTTCCCAGCAGTTGAGTTATCTGCCCTTGAAATATATAAAAAAGGGATTTTGGCCTATAGTTCATTTATTATTTGAAATATATGGATAAAACTTCTACACCCTCTGCTGTCTGTCTGTCTGTCCATCCATTTGTATGTCTGTCCATCTGTCTGTCTGTCCCTTTTCAGTATCTGAAAGATAGTTTTTGGCCTCCAGTTCCCATACTATATGAAATATTTGGATTAAACTTTACAGATATATAGAGGACTAAAGGGTACATATTGTGACCAAGGACCATATAGAGGAGTAAAGGGTACATATTGTGGCCAAGGACCACTACATATGCTTCCTACATCTTCTAACAACTTCATCCACTCACATTAAGACATTACACTTGCGGATCATATCTCTGCTATCCCCTTTCTAGTTATTTAGCCTTGATATATTTTCAAATAAGTTACATTGCTTAGCAGTGGCGGGGTATTATGCAGTGTCTGCGGTGCTTTTATTTAAATATGCATATGCGTCAGTATTGGTTGGTAGAAAGACGTCTCCCTCTTGGTTCAGGCTACATGCCTTGCGACCACTTAAGGTTTTAGCGAGCTATTTCTAATTTGCTGTTTTCTTTGTAACAAATATCTTTAACTCCCCTGACCCTAGGTTGTGGGGAAGTTTACATGCAAGTATAGTATTGTCAGGTTTTGCCTTCACTTCAATTTTTTTATTATTATTAATTTTTAAATATGCATATGCGTTAGTATGGGTTGGTAGAAACACGTCTCCCTCTTGTTTCAGGCTACATGCCTTGCGATCACTTAAGGTTTTAGCGAGCTATTTCTAATTTGCCTTTTTCTTTGTAACAAATATCTTTAACTCCCCTGACCCTAGGCTGTGGGGAAGTTTACATGCAAGTTTATAATCTTCAGTTGTCGTCCATCACGAAAAATCCTTTGAAATTCTCTAGAATCAAATGTCCGATGACCATGGCAATTGGTATGCAGCATTGGGAACTCAAGCCATTAGAAATAAGATAGAAGGTGGTACTTTTTCTATTGCAAGATGACCTTTTGGTACCGGGAATGCTAAAAAATATCCAGCCTTCTAAGGCCTCTTGCCTAATCCAACAACATGCATTTAGGAAAAGGCATAGTTGTGAAACTCAGCTGAGCACAGATATTAATGACGGTGCAAACATCTTGGACAAAGAGGGACAGGCGGA
The DNA here is from genome assembly GCA_963580285.1 of Lucinisca nassula. Classification (NCBI taxonomy): domain Eukaryota; kingdom Metazoa; phylum Mollusca; class Bivalvia; order Lucinida; family Lucinidae; genus Lucinisca; species Lucinisca nassula. The sequence goes on from CAUZLF010000556.1 coordinate 14,983, forward strand.
CACATTTATCCTGGACTTCGAGAAGGCTTTTGACACCCCAACACATGAACTTCTTCAATCTAAACTATTTAGTTATGCAATTTATGGGAAGACTCTCAAATGGATAGATTGCTTTCTTCGCCACAGAAAACAGCGCGTTACTGTTAACGGAGAATCTTCGAAGTGGGCTCCAGTTTTGTCTGGAGTCCCATAAGGAGTCCCACAAGGGGTTGTGCTTGGTCCACTATATTCTCCCTGTACACCAATGATATTTCGAGTGACATTGACTCATAAATAAGACGGCTATCGGGAAATGAGAGATACTGATGACTCATTGAAACTTCAGAATGATACATATAGATAAGGATGTTGGGCACGAAAATAGGGCATAAGATTGCAGCCCGTAAAATAATGCAATATTATGCAGATTACTAGGAAGAGAACTAATAAAATTGAGGCTTCTTACACCTTGGAGGGAGCGATCCTCGAGAATGTGAACTCCATTAAATACAGGACTTGAGATGGAATACACATATTAGCAACATGTGTACTAATGCTCACCTATAGAACCTATTCCTTGAAGTTTGAATGAAATCGGCCCAAACATTTAAGAAAATTTATCATTCAGAGCAAATTGTTGTCGCGACACGACACACATTGACCGATCAAGATAGCTCGCCAGATGATTAGCAATTTATGCTAATGTGAGCTTAAAAGGTGAACAACATTCTGAGTTAGCAGAGGCGCCACAATCTACCTTGTTTGCTTTAAAAAAATCTACCTTGTTTGCTTTAAGAACTGGACTGAAAACAGTCACAGAGTCAGAATAGAAATATCGATGAACAGTCTCCAAATAAGTCTGCAAATTTTCTTGCTTTCTATTTCTCCAAAACCGGTGGATACACAAACAATGACGAGATCCAGCTAAAAGTATGTGATTAGCTACTGATATATTGCTTTGTAGGATCCTCTGAAATCTACTATCCGCCTGCAATCACTGTCATTGCTCAAGTTACATTGGAAGTTAGTGGACGCAACGTCTAGATTGGCATAAAGACGTAAATTCGATGTTTGTTCAACATTCTACAGCAATAGTATTTGATTTTTTATTTCACTAAAGTCGGTTGCATCAATTTCTGTCGCCTATTCCGAAGTCGGTTGCATCATTTTCGATGAAAGATCTCCGAAGTCGGTTGCTTCCTCTAAAAATACACACCGAAGTCGATTGCATCCATAAAATCCGACCCCAGATGTGTTTGATGAAATATTGTTGGAAAAAAGTATTTGATTTGAATAATAGCTTTTGTTATTACGTGACCAGGAATGTTTATTGTATACATAGACACATCCACTATGCTATTCGACAGAGCAGAAGCCAAAATATCTGCGATTGAAAATGGGTTTGGTATTCCTCACAAGATATTTCCTGTTTAAATGTATACTTTTCAGGCAGTAGGAGCTGTCTTTTAATAGCAGTAAAGTACGCTTTTCTTCTTCCAAAACTTTCTTTTCTAAATAGGAACAAAATTAGAAAAAGGCGTCCTCTTACCTGTCTCCATCACTGCACGTGACGTGTTAAGTTGCATCTTATCTCAGTAGTCGGCTCGCCCCCGCCCATAGGGGCTTGAGGAAAAAGTCTGTCAGTGCTAATAAAACCTATTGGTTTCATTGGGCGACATGGCTTGAGATGTCATTTCATCTCAAATGTCGGGTAAAAGTCCCACAAAATTGGAAGCAACGTCACCAAAATGACCTTTAAAGTGTTGACGGTGACGTAAAACCGCAAACCAAACAAAACAAACAAAATCAGTAGTCGGCTGTTTGGTTGTATGGTGGATACAGGGGGTGAAGCAGCCAAGTTGCTTTGCCTATACAGAAGCCTCTGTGTTGTAGTGGTTATGCTACTCGCCTGATTAACCAGGGATTGGAGGATCGGGATTCGATCCCGGGCTTCTCCAGACTTTCGGGTGAGTCGTCCCGTCTCCATATGACCTTAGCTATTGGTGGGACGTAAAATGAAACACATTCACTCACTCACACTCCTTTGCCTACAAGAATATGAGAATCGTATGCCAGATGACCGCAGTTTGGTTTTGTTCATGTTAGTCGACCCAAAATTACTATACACAGTAGCTTTACGTTGTTGATGTCACTCTCGTTATAGCCGCGCTAGTTCTGTCGCGTAAAGAGGGCTAGATAGGGCTCATTGTACTAGGAAATTATCGAACAGTGGAGACCCAGATCAGAGTCTGGTCTAAACCCCCGTTTGGTACTATTCTGAAAAACCAAAACCGAAAAAAAAAAAAAAAATAAAAATAAAAACATGTACGCATTAGAAGCGCCTCGGCACAGGTATAAGAAACAATATATGAGGATACCCCCTCTTATCTGGGGCTATAAATTATTAATTGCAGGCAATGGCGATTCCATCAAAATAGCATTTGGAACAACTTTCCTCCCTTCAAACCCTGTCGGGTCATTCTTAGCCTTACATTCTAACACGCCTACGGAACGATAGAATGCGTAACCATTGGTTAAGAACGTGAAGCAATTAGAGCGACATCCGGTTAGGAATTAGATCGCTAAAAAAGGTAAAGAAACTGTGCAGTTTCTGTGTTTCATAAGTTATATAATTTTTACGAGGAAGTTATTTAAAAAACGGGGAATTACATTCAGGAGCCCATTGATATCGGCATCTTTGGAGTAAATACCAAATCCCGTACTTCACACATTTTGGCTAAATTTAGTTTCTCCTGCTGAAGGTGAACTCAGGCCTTAGAAAACGAGTGGTTTTTCGAGGTGTTTGTTGCCTTTTATTTATTACTGCGCTATGCTACAAGTTCAGCGTATTAACATGAACACACAATAAACATATATGGTTATATGTGTTGTGGATATTTTGCTTGTCAATGCAGCACTAGCGAGAAATCACCACGGAAAAGGTCGAAAATGGTTGGTTACGCATTAGATCCATAGAAATGATAACAAAACTTGCATCTATAAAGCGGATCTGTTTTCATCTCCACGGCCCCAGAATCACCCGCACCTTGTTCTACGGAACCATTTTTAGCCAACCTGATAAGCAGTGCGCTATTGATTCGATAATGACATAGTATTTTATGGAAACATTTTCAGTCTCAAGAATCATAGTACCGAATGATTTTCACTGACTTTTACGCTGTGTTTGTTTTATCAATGGTCCGGTAATTGCCTGAAATGAAATTAAACAGGTTTTGGAGTTTTAATTTCTGCGAAGAACTCCTCAGCTGCCAAAATTTACTGGTTAAGCATTAGATCGTCTGGTTAAGCATTCGATAGTCAGAGAGGAGAAAATCTCACCAGTTGCTGCCTAAGTAAATGCCAGCAGCTTATTACAATAAAAGGTGGTCTACATATGATTTATAAATTATGTTAAAATCTCCAGAGAAAGAAAGCCGTGATGAAAAATACTTTTCTGGACAAGACCATTAAATGTCTGGGTATCATGCTTATCTGACCGAATGACGCACAGATTCATAAATAAGAGGTCATTACTTGCTTTTGTAGAAAACAAAATGGCCAGCTTACGCTTTTTAATGGCGATTAAATCTATATCGTGTTTCTATGGTCAAGCATTAGAGAGCCAGGTTGAGCATAAGACACCCATGATTATAAACTTGGTGCTTATAAAAAATAGAAGTAAAGCAATGTTCAGGAATCAATACCAGCTGGCTATCCAAAATGCGATACATACAATCAGTGACAAACAATAACATAAATAAACCGCCAAAGTAGAACCGCCTTGTAACAGTCAGTGAAAAGAATTCCACTGGGAATTGTTTGTCAATCGACCCAAAGGTGCTCAGAAGAAAAGCTGTTCTATGCTTAAGTGCACGTGAATATCACTGACTGGTCGGGAAAACTATTAGAATGAAAATAGTCGCAGTGAGGTCAGACTGTTGTGAAAAACTAAAGATGGTTATCTTGGAAACATATGATTGGCTTGGCAAAGAGTGTAGACCCTGATCAGACGCTGCAGAATCCGGCGTCTGGTGAAGATGTACACTATTTGATTGGACACTGGAATTTAAGAGATTAATGAAACAGTTTAAGACTATTTCTCCTACCTACACTCGGAGGCAATTGACCCACCAGTCCTTTGTTGTTGTTTTTTTAAATCACATTATATTGTGTGCAGAAATGAGAAAAATATCACAATTTTTCATCTTAAAATTTTCGGTTTTTTGGCGATAAAGGTTACATTGTATTTGTATAGGCGTGTTTTCGTAATGATTATTCAAAGAAACAAAATGATGTGGAGAAAACAAATGTCTACAACCTTTTTAGTACTAAATACAATATTATCAATAGTCGTCCGATAGTGAACAAAAAACTGGACTTTTGGCTTAATGTAAACTGCCTAATCACTGCCTAGATACATCCGTGAGAAAATATTGCTCCATATTCAAAACGGTTTCAAAAGTTCCTCATATCTAAACATGATACTGCAGATGGAAGAAAATATTATAACTTGTATGTTCTATCAATTTATTATATCTATATTTTTCCTCATATCTAAAAATGACACTGCCGATGAAACAAAATGTTATAGCGTGTATGTTTTATTAAGAAGGAATATTAGATCATGGAAGATTAGCTGAGGGCCTCGTGGAAGATTAGCTATTACATGTATTTTTGTATGTGCTAAATGTTGCTACCCTCACTAAATAAAGTCCTTACTTACTTACTGACTGACTGACTGACTGACTTACTTACTTACTTCTCTCAATTTATTTAATGAACGCACCTGTCCTCCTGTTTACTCAAAATTTATAAATTTTACAAATGGATTCTAGTTCGTCTTGATTAACATGATTAAGAATACATGGTGTGTCATTCTTGCGCTGTTTGTATTAATAAGAAGTTGGTTTTAGACAATATCTTTATCTTATCGTTTTGACAGTTAGCATAGAACTCACGGGATCTCCGATCTGTGTTATCGATCATGATACAGACATATATTTTGGGGGCATGCGCAGTCCCAGGAGTAGGATATTCCGGCTACCTATTTGCTTTGCAGAGGCGAGCTAAAACAAATACGCCTTTCTTTTGCGTTACTATGCCTTTTTCGCATTACTTCGCCTTTCTTTTGCGTTACTACGTCTTTCTTTTGCATTAGTATGCACTTTTTAGCGTTACTACGCGTTGTTTTTGCGTTACTACGCCTTTTTTTGCGTAGCTTCGCCTTCTGATTGGCGTTACTGCGTCTTTTGTTTTGCGTTTCTACGCCTTTGTTGCGTTATTTCGTCTTTTGTGTCGCGTTACTACGCCTTTACGGTATTTTATTTTCTCCTACATAAGCCAAATAGGCTTTCGTATCTGCAGTGTTAACGATCTTACCCTTAGCCTTTCACGCCTGAGTTTCTTAAACGGGTTCTCTCCATTTTTTTATTTTGGGCAATTCTTGTTAATAGGGGATTTAGTCAAATTCATTTACAGGATGGCGAACAGCTTTGATTCTCGGATGAGACGGTTCATTAATGGCCGTCCCATCCGGATATAGATTTAATCGCCATTACAAAGCGTAAGCTGGCCATTTTGTTTTCTACAAAAGCAAGTAATGACCTCTTATTTATGAATCGGCGCGTCATTCGGTCAGATAAGCATGATACCCAGACATTTAATGGTCTTGTCCAGAAAAGTATTTTTCATCACAGCTTTCTTTCTCTTGTGATTTTAACACAATTCAGAAATTATATGTAGACCACCCTTTATTGTAGTAAGCTGCTGGCATTTACTTGGGCAGCAACTGGTTTGATTTTCTCCTCTGGTGATCGAATGCTCAACCAGACGATTTAATGCTTAACCAGCAAATTTTGGCAGATGAGGAGTTCTTTGCAGAAATTAAAACTCCAAAACCTGTTTTATTTCATTTCAGTCAATTACCGGACCATTGATAAAACAAACACAGCGTAAAAGTCAGTGAAAATCATTCGGTACTATGATTCTGGAGACTGAAAATGTTTCCATAAAATACTATGTCATTATCGAATCAATAGCGCACTGCTTATCAGGTTGGCTAAAAATGGTTCCGTAGAACAAGGTGCGGGTGATTCTGGGGCCGTGGAGATGAAAACAGATCCGCTTTATAGTTGCAAGTTTTGTTATCATTTCTATAGATCTAATGCGTAACCAACCATTTTCGACCTTTTCCGTGGTGATTTCTCGCTAGTGCTGCATTGACAAGCAAAATATCCACAACACATTTAACCATATATGTTTATTGTGTGTGCATGTTAATACGCTGAACTTGAAGCAAAGCGCAGTAATAAATAAAAGGCAACAAACACCTCGAAAAACCACTCGTTTTCTAAGGCTTGAGTTCACCTCTAGCAGGAGAAACTAAATTTAGCCAAAATGTGTGAAGTACGGGATTTGGTATTTACTCCAAAGATGCCGATATCAATGGGCTCCTGAATGTAATTCCCCGTTTTTTAAATAACTTCCTCGTAAAAATTATATAACTTATGAAACACAGAAACTGCACAGTTTCTTTACCTTTTTAGCGATCTAATTCCTAACCGGATGTCGCTCTAATTGCTTCACGTTCTTAACCAATGGTTACGCATTCTATCGTTCCGTAGGCGTGTTCTAACGGCGTCCTGCCTTCCAGCGAATAACAAGGATGTGGCTGTACCTAACTTGGCCTCTTCTGGGCGCTTTGTTATTGTCTGGTATGGCTTCTGAAATTCAGTTCTAGCTGATCTAATATGAGCACGAAAACACCCACGAAAACTGGTGTTTTGACAGAATTTCGATGCGCTATAGAAATCAACATCAATAAACGTCATTTCAGCCGAGCCGCAACAAACATACAGCAAATCAGCTTCACCAGTCATCGGCTGCCTAGAGACCTCAAACAAAACAGCCCAAGCGATCAGCAAGGACTCTCATAACGTTGACAAGTGCGTGAAATGAAGACCCTCGTAAACCCCACTTGATTTAGGGAAAACTGGGGTTTAAGTGGGTATTCATTATTTTTCTTATTTCTGCTCCAACACATAGGTTGTGGGTTCTCGTTAGAACCGCCTCAATGAGGCTGTTCTAAGGAGACCCAAAAACCTATATTTGGAGTATACATAAGAAAAAATCACGGATTTTCATCAGAAAACTATCCATTTTGGAGTTGTGAAAAAATGCACTATGTCGCACGGCTGTGTTATCGTATTGGATCAGAGTTTATGCTGATCGCATTTGTCTTTTGCTAGGTATTGAGATGCTCGTGCCCATTTTGGTTAGTGAATGCAATCGGATATACCTAAAGCGATATTGGCGATATAATTGTTTTTATTTGTATTGTCTCCAGGAATGAAAAAAAAAAATATTGTTTTACTCTGCGATAGAAAACATCTTCTTGTAGTGGACCTCTACCAAGAATGTTCAACTTATAGCACCCAGGTCTCACTTAGGCTATTATAGGGGAATACCTTTAAAAATATTCTTGACTGAAACCAAAATGCCTAGATTTTTTATATTTGGTATGAAGCTTCAACTAGTGGACCTCTTCCAAGAGTGTTCAAATTAGAGCCCACGAACCAAAAATGGCCCCGCCACGAGGCCCGCATGTTTTACATAGGCTTATATATAGAAAACCTTTAAGAATCTTTTTATCTGAAAAATAAGACAAAAACCTCAACAAAATCTTCTTGTCTGAAACCATAAGGCCCAGGTCTTTGATATTTGATATGAAGCTTCATCAACTGAACATCTACCCAAACTGTTCGAATTATATCCCTGGGGCTAAATAAATGACCCCGCGCCGGGGCCCACCGGTTTAACATAGCCTTAAATAGGGAAAACCTTTAAAAATCTTCTTTTTTTGAAATCAGAAGGCCTATAGCTTTGATATTCAGTATGCGATTTTATCTAGTGAACATCTACCAAAATTGTTCGAATTAAATGACCCCGCGCCGGGGCCCACCGTTATAACTTAGCCTTATATAGGGAAAACCTTTAAAAATCTTCTTTTTTGAAATCAGAAGGATCAGGTCTTTGATATTCAGTATGCGATTATATTTAGTGAACATCTAGCAAAATTGTTCATATAATAGCCCTGGGGCCAAAAATGACCCGCGCCGGGGCCAACTGGTTTTACATAGGCTTATATAGAGAAAACCTTTAAAAATATTCTTGTCTGTAATCAGAATGCCCAGGTCGTTGATATTTGGTATGAAGCTTCATCTAGTGGACCTCTACCAAGATAGTTCAAATTATAGCCCTGGGACAAAAAAAAAATGGCGCCGCTGCCGGCCCCACTTGTTTTACATACAATGAAGGCTTTAATTATAGGGAACACCTTTGAGAATTTTCTTGTCAAGGCCCAGGTCTTTGATATTTGGTATAAAGCTTCATCTAACGAACTTTTATCAAGATTGTTCAAATTATAGCCCGGCGGTCAAAATTGTCCCCGTGCCGGGTCCACATGTTTTACATAGGCTTATTCAGGGAAACCTTCTTGTCTGAAACCAGAAGGCCCAGGTCTTTGATATATTGTGTGAAACTTCATCTAGCGGACCTCTACCACGATTGTTCAAATTATAGCCCTGGTGCCGAAAACGGCTCCGCCCTGGAGCCTACTGGTTTTACATCGGCTAATATAGGGAACATCGTTAAAAAATCTTCGACTGAAACCAAAAGGCCCAGCTCTTTGATATTTGGTATGAAGCTTCATCTAGTGGACGCCTTTTAAGATTGTTCAAATTATAGCTGTGGGGCCAAAATGGCTTCGCCCCGGAACCCACAAGTTTTTCATAGTCTAAGAGGGAAAAGCTTTAAAACACTTTTTTCTTGAAACCAGAAGTCTCAGGTCTTTGATATTTGGTGAGAAGCTTCATCTAGTGAACCTCTACCAAAAATGCCCCCACCGAGGGTCCCAGGTTTTCAGTAGAGATATATAGGGACAACTTCAAAAAATCTTAATATTTGGCAAGTAGCTTCATCTAGTGGACCTCTTTCAAGATTATTCAAATTATAGCCCTGGGGCTAAACTGGACCCACCGAGGGGCTCATGTTTTCCATAGAGGTATATAGGGAAAACCGTAAGAATTTCTTTTCTTAAATTAGAAAACCCTGGCATTTGATATTTGGCTTGTAGCTTCAAATAGTGGACCTCTACAAAGAGTGTTCATGTAATACATCTGGGGTCAAAACATTTATTCAAAGTTTTAAAGCAATCGACCGTGTGACAGTAAACTTTAGTATGTAAATCTCTAAGCTCAAGTGAGCGATATAGGGTCATCATGGTCCTCTTGTTTTTTGATAGGCTTGCCGGAAAGTGTAATACGTTTAATCATAAGTTCCTGACATGCTCTGAGCGCTTTCTCTTATGCCAAAAATTCGTTTTAAATGTCACATGATAAATAAAATCTTGCTTTTGTGCTCATGCAGCCTATTATTAAATTTATTAAGCTCGTGGAGGAAAAGGGATAAAATGCTCGGCGAAGCCTCGCATTTTATCCCTTCTCCTCACCTTCTTCAATAAATTCAAAAATATATGAACACTCATATAAGATCCTCTAAATATTTTTTGACCTTTCTGAAAAGTTGTATTGTCTATGCTGATTCAGGTTTGCGCCTCTAATAAGTTCTTGTTTGCGTGTATATTGCAAATAACTATGGCTGTCTGGTTTGCTAAATGTCATATTCACAGCATGCCGCGCGTCTTAACTTTTTATGCTTCCACAAAATTTGTTTTGCAAATGCATCAGAGTCAGTTCAAGTGAAACAGGTTCTTAGCTGATACATGTAAGAACTAAGCCTTTCATCCATGACTTTCTGGACTCTGAAGTGGACTCCTCACGAAAACACGTCAGTATAATTTTGACCCCATTGAACCCCGCTTTTATATAGAAAAACTTCCCTTCCGCTGATTCAAGAAGGGCAGTTGTCAGTTTCTGGCGAAATAATGTGCACTTCACTGGTTCAGCGATTACGTATAAGCCTGCCCAGGAAATTATGCGGATAGGTAAACTGACCGGCTCAAAAATGATCTATATAGTGTTGAATGGGTCGTTAAACTCCAGTACAAACAAAATATAGTAAAACTAGGGGTTTCAGGGGTAAACCTTATTTCTCTTATTTCTGCTCTAAAATATAGTTTGTAGGTATTCGTTAGAACCGCCTCGATGAGGCGGTTCTAACGAACACCACAATCTATATTTTGAATATAGTTTGTGGGTATTCGTTAGAACCGCCTCGATGAGGCGGTTCTAACGAACACCACAATCTATATTTTGACCAGATATAAGAAAAAGATAATAATTTTTCGTCTTTAAATTTTAGTGTTTTTTTCGGCGGTAAAGTTTACACTGTGTTTGTATAGGCGTGTTTTCGTAATGCCATCAAAATTTGAATTTGGGCACATCCATTCTATTGAATAGGTGTTCAAGTCAAATATCATTGACATGATGGTGAGCAGTGTAGATCTTGATATTACTAATTATGCGCCATCTCATTAGGGTTTACACTTCTTATGGTTTGTTTGATTTGAGGTTTAACGTCCCCATCAACACTGTAAAGGTCATTTTTGAGACGTTGCTTTCAATTTTGTGGGACTTTTACCCGACATTGAGTTGAAACGACACCTCGAACCCTGCCGCCCAATGAAGCCAATAGGTTTATAAGCATTGACAGTCCGACTTGTGCGTACCGCTTTGTCTGGGCAGGCTTAGATCCTCTAGTCTAAGCGGTTTACGATTACTCGTTACGCCCCCGCCCATAGGGGCTTGAAGAAATATATGGACTCGCACCGCTTTGTCTGGGCAGGCTTAGATCCTCTAAGCGGTTTACCAGTACGCGTGTGCGGGTCAGTTTAAGTTCTGCGTGGAAGCATAATGCAGCCCACATATTTCTTCAAGCCCCGATGGGCGGGGGGCACACTTCTTATGGTGCTTCCACGCAGAGTTGAAACTTGCCACACGTGAGTACTGGTAAACCGCTTAGAAGGACTAAGCCTGCCCAGGCAAAGTGGTGAGAGTCAGACTGCCCAATGCATAAAGCCTTTTGGTTTCATTGGGCAGCAGAGATTGAGATGGGATGTCATTTCACCTCTATGTCGGGCAAAAGACCCACACAATTGGTATCAACGTCTCCAAAATGACCTGAAGTGTTGACGGGGACGTTAAAACCTTAACGCAAGCAAACAAACCAGTCTAGAGTACACCTATCAATTTGTGCATGTACGTTTGAAGGCCTACTATAGTCCATCGCGTTAAAAAGTCCTCGGAATCAACGCCCATGTAAACCCCTTATCATACAAAGAAAACCGGGTTTTGCATGAGTGTTCAGTACATGTCTCATTTCAGTGTCAAGATATAGGTTGTGGGCACTGGTTAGAACCGCCTCGATGAGGCGGTTCTAACGAGCACCCACAACCCATATCTAGAGTATGAATAGGAAAAATATGACAAATTATCATTAGAAAAGAAACCGTTTTGGAGAAATGAAAGAACGCCCATGGGCACACACGGAAGCGTTATTGTAGTGCACTTTTCTCGTCCATTTTCTCATGTTTTATTGATTCTGAGAAAAAAAAGTTCCGCCATGCGCCTGTGTCTGTGAATAGTTTCGCATGTGCCGCATTAAGTGCTGTATTCCGGATTTAAGTGCCGCTACCATTAATGAATTCCGGTTTTAAGTGTCGCTACTTGCGTGACGCTCAGTTGAGACGGACTTTGCATTACAGTAATTCTGAGAAACATGGAATCGATTACAGGGATAGGCTGTCGAGATTGGCTGCAGCATTTTTTCTGTTAATTAGCAGTATCCGTGTCTGACGCAGTAAAGCATCACTCAAACCATTACAAGTTATATATTTTGCCGGAATCTCTATCTATTCTTAGAAATCAACAAAGAATCCGACGCAGTTTACCAGCATTTAATTCACTTTATATGGATATATGTTTTGGAAATCATTTGATCTATTCCTAGACATCCGTATCTGAAGCAATTCCTGGCCGGAATCAGCACAATGCACGATAAGTGTGAGCATAGGTTATCAATTTTACTGTCCATAGGTTTTGTAATGATGAATGACAGAATCATATCATCTAAAAACGCGTTTGCAGGTCCGTATACTGAATATCATTGTTCATCCCAAGTTGATGTTGAGACAAGTGAGATTTTCAGGGGCATTCATTAAATTTCCTTATTCCGGTAAGGATACTCGCTAGAAATTTCTCGGTCAAGGCAACGTCTTGACGTAGCATCGACGTTAATCCATATTGCGTACATGCAGGGGCGAGTGCCTACAACGTATCGTTCAGATCAAATAAGAATCCCGGTTAAACCATCACGAAAACACGCCTATACAAATACATTTAAAATTTTACTGCTAAAAAAAAAAAAAAAAAAAAAAAAGAATTTTAAGGTGAAAAATCGTGATTATCTAACTTCTGCTCAAAATATAGATTGTGGGTACACGTTAGAACCGCCTCATCGAGGCGGTTCTAACGAGTACCCACAATCTATATTTTAGAGCAGAAATAAGAAAAAAAGGGTTACCCCTGCAATCCATCAGTTTTACTGAATAAAAGTGGGGCTCAAGGGGGTGAAAATTATATACACGTGGTTTCGTACTGTATAAAGTAGGGTACATAACACGAATGTGTCATCTTATTTGTGCTGTCTGCTGCTGAAGACCATTTGTCCTTTCTAGCACAGCGGTTTGTTTGTTTGACGATTGATTTGAGGTTTAAGTTCCCCATCAACACTGTATAGGTCATTTTGGAGCCGTTGCTCCCAATTTTTTGGGACGTATACCCGACATTTCAACCCTGTCGCGAAATGAAACCAATAGGGTTTAAAAGTATGGATGGCCCGACTCGAACCGCTTTGCCTGGGCAGGCTTAGATCCTCTAAGCGGTTTTCCAGTACTCGTGTGCGGTCGGTTTCAGTTCTGCGTGGAAGCATCATGCTGCCCAGCTACTTCTTCAAGCCCCGATAGGCGGGGACCGCTTGCACTGTGGTACTTGTCTGGATTTAGCTCACGTGAGCAAAGCTCAGGGTGAGCTATTGTTATCACCCTGTGCCCGTCGTCAACAAGTTTGTTAACACTAGAGGCAACAGTTTTGACCCAATCTTAATGAAACGTGATCAGAATGGTTGCCTATATGAAATGTAGGTCCAGTTCGATAATGGGTCAGTTGGGATCAAAAACTAGGCAACCAGGTCAAATCAAAGAAAAACCTTTTTAATACACTAGAGGCCACAGTTTTGGTCCAATCATCATCAAACTGCCTCAGTTGATCATCTCGATAATATCTAGGTCAAGCTCAGTTATGGGTCATGTCTGGTCAAAAAGAAGGTCAGTAGCCGAATTCATAAAAAAAACCTTGTTGACACTCTAGAGGCCGCAATTTTGGTCCAATCATCACCAAACTTGCTCAGAATGATCATCTTCACAATATCTAGGTCAAGTTTGAATATGGGTCATGTCGTGTCAAAAAGTAGGTCTGTAGGTCAAATCATAGAAAAACCTTGTTAACACTCAAGGGGTCAGAGTTTTGGTCAAATCATCACCAATCTTGCACATAATGATCAAAATGACAATATCTAAGTCAAATTCAAATATGGGCCATGTCGGATCAAAAAGTAAGTCAGAAGGTCAAACATAGAAAAACCGTGTTAACAATCTAGAGGCCACAGTTTTGGTCCAATCATCATCAATATTGCTCAGAATGATTATTTCGACAGTATCTTGGTCAAGTTCGAATATGGGTCACGTCAGCTCAAAAAGTAGGTCAGTAGGTCAAATAATAGAAAAAGCTTGTTAACACGCATGAGGCCACAATATTGGTACAGTCATCATCAATTTTGCTCAAAATGGTGATCTCGACAATATCTAGATCAAATTCTAATATGGCTCATGTCGGATCAAAAAGTAGGTCAGTAGGTTAAATCATAGAAGACATTCTTAACATTCTAGAGGCTACAGTTTTGGTCCAATCCTCATCATAACAATATCTAGCTCAAGTTCGAATATGGGTCATGTCGGATCAAAAAGTAGGTCAGTAGGTCATATCATAGAAAAACTTTGTCAACACTAGAGGCCACAGTTTTGGTCCAATCATATCAAATTTGCTCAGAATGATCATCTCGACATAAAATAGGTCAAGTTCGAATATGGGTCATGTCGTATCAAAAAGTAGGTCAGTAGATCAAATCATAGAAAAACATCATCAAACTTGCTCAGAATTATCAGCTTGACAATATCTCGGTCAGGTGGTGTATTTTATGATTTTACGAATAGAGTGGGACCGTTTTACAAAGGAATCCACCCCGTCACCTCCCCACCCCTCACCCACTTGTCACCATGAGTCATAGTTAGTTAGACTGAGCCCTTTCATCTCCGTTTTGTGCACTAGGACCCACAGGATGCCCAGATACTGACATACAAGGCAGCTCTGTATTGTCAAAGGGATCCACTAAACCCCACTCCCTGTACATTTTGACTTGTCTTAATAGCATAATTTATTTGTGTCACAAAGTGCAGTCTGTAATTGTTAGCCTCGAAGCTATTGTCTATTTGTAGCATTTTACGGCATGTAAATGTGCACCAAAGTGCATGTTTCTAACCTTCACCTTGCTAAATACGGTATATATCCAGATCAGCTGGCTTCAGCTGGCTAATGATCAGGATCCATATTTTTCCATTTGAGCCAGCGCACGACAAAACCTACAATAAGACATTTGCGCCCATCGAAGACTCGTATCAGCCTGCGCATCCATATAGTCTAACCAGAGACTTCTCTTGCTGCATGAATGAGCATTGGGCCCTTAGCTATCCTAAGAGTGCACATCGAAGACTCTGATCAGACTGCGCGGATGCGCAGGCTGATCTGAGTCTTCGTTGGGCGCGCGTGTCTTATTGTAGGTTTTTTCATGCGCTGGCCGTCATTTTTATGCTGAATCCATGGTAAAATTGATTAATGGCTGAAAATCGGACGAGAGTGAAGCGGGACATTGTTGTAGACCTTCTAGATAATACGTCACTGATCGGGTTCTGTACAGTTTCTTCAGTTGAAACCTGACTTAACTGGATTTGAAACACAAACGGACGCACGCACGTTCTTGTCGAGGCCATTGAGAAAGATGATTCCGTTGTATTCCCAGCCAGCAACGTCGTATCCCTGTCGGCCCGACCTTTGCTGGCGGGATTTTTTTTTTTTTGGGGGGGGGGGGGGGTTGTGTTTTACGGCCCTTTCAAGATTATTTCACTCATATCGAGCACATCGTTAATCATAGGTGGGCGAAAACCGGAGTACCCGGAGCAAAACCACCTGACCTTCCGTTGCAGAACTTGGCGTCTCACACTTTGCTGGCGGGATAGAAGTTGTACTATTAAATCCATATGTAAACACGTTTTACTATTTAATCCATATCGATCATGTTGATAGATATTCATAATTTGATTTATAAATCTTTATCCATAATTCGAAAAATTGATATCCATAAATCAGTGGATAATTAGAACTAAATCGAATTATGGCTATCCATATTTCGATTTATGTACATCCCTAAATCGAATTATGGATATCCAGAAATCAGCCGAATAATGGATACCCATAAATCGAAAAATGGATATCCATAATTGCATTTTTGGATATCATTAATTTAGATCGATTTATGGATATCCTTATGGACTGGGGTTTACAGGGGTAAACCTTATTGTTCTTGTATCTGTTCTAAATTAAAGATTGTTGATACTCGTTAGAACTGCCTCGATGAGTACCCACAATCTTTATTTTGAGCAGAAATAAGAAAAAAATCACAATTTTTCATCTTAAAATTTTCGCGTTTTTTTTTTTCGGCGGTACTAAAGTTTACAACGTATTTGTATATGCGTGTTTTCTTAATGGAATCCGTGTTAAGAACCAACTTTATGTAGAGATTAGTTGTGTTTATTATGGTATACATTATTTTCTTTATGTTTTGCTCAAAATCATAGCTTGAGGGTAGCTGTTGTACTTGTAACCGCCTCACTGAGGTGGCTCTAACGAGAACCCACACATTATGCTTGAAGTAAAATATGTAAATTATATCACACATTTCATTAACAAAAATCATTTTATACACAGTAAAGAGGGTCCCCGCCCATAGGGGCTGGAAGAAAAATATGGGCTGCATGATGCTTCCACGCAGAGCTGTCTCCGGCCCGCACACTTGTACTGGTAAACCGCTTAGAGGATCTAAGCCTGTCCAGGAACCGCGGTGCGAGGCGGACCGTCCATGCTAATAAACCCTATTGGTTTCATTGGGCGACAGGGCTTGAGATTTCATTTCATCTAAATGTCGGGTAAAAGTCCCACAAAATTGGAAGCAACGTCTCCAAAATGACCTTTACAGTGTTGACAGGGACGTTAAACCTCAAATCAAACAAAACACAGTAAAGCGCATTGGTGCCTTGTACTGATGCGCATTTTATTATGTTGGTGTAGATTGTAGACAAAAAAAAAGACGAATATGAACATGCCTTGGGCTTGGTATACAGTGAAAGCGTATGATGCAACATATACCCATTGTATACTAGTGGACTCTTCCATTGCTGTATGTTGGTCAAGACCATTTGCCATATAAGGGGTGCCAGGCGCCTATTTTTCGTTTTTATTCTATTTTTGACTGAAAATTTTGTTAGCAAATAGTGTAGGCCCTGATCAGACGCTGCGTTTCCCTCCTTTTTTTTTTACGATGCGTGTGCGACGTGCGTTTTTTCATGAATATTGAAAAGTGTTAAATTAGGGAAGTTTAAATGAAAACCCGTTGAATAATCATTCAAACTTTAAAACGGCTTTCAACTTTTATGCCATCCCAACCGAATCGCACCGAAATGAAGGCAAATGTGAAACTTGTTTATATCTCAATACTATAGTCTGGTAGTTACCTCCCCCCGCTTATCTAAGCCTGCCCAGGCAAAGCGGTGTGTGTCGGACCGTCCATGCTTATAAACCCTATTGGTTTCATTAGGCGAGAGGGCTTGAGATGTCATTTCATCTCAATGTCGGGTAAAAGTCCCACAAAATTAAAAGCAACGTCTCTAAAATGACCTTTACAGTGTTAACGGGGACAAGAACCTCAAATCAAACAAACAACCCCCCCCCCCCCCCCCCGCTCGCTATGTTAAGCACTTGATTTGGGCATCAATACTAAACTTCTGAGTGCATCTTGAGCGACACTGGCATTCCGACCTTCCTTTCCGACTTTATAGGTAAACTACCTATTTTAAAACCACCTTTGGGACTGTTCAAAAGTGGTCTTTAAGACCACTTTTGAACAGTACCAAAGGTGGTCCCTTACTAGGAGACACGGGCTGTAGAAAACACAAAGACAGAAATAACTGAAACATTCTCATTGAACTTTTAAAAGCAGATTTAGTCTTAATTTTAGGTGGTCTTAATAGCGGATTTTTACTGTAATTTCACTGATTTGACAAAGTATGAATGAAGACATGGCGGGAGCTGTATGTCGACACGTGATAAAACTGTTCATCAAATGCGCATGCGCTGTGAAATGTAGACACGTGACGATTCTACAGGTACATTGTATTCTTATGGAAAACCACACATCGAGTAATATGGGAGCTTTCCACTATATGTTTTCCATGGGCGACAATAGTAACCTTTTACCTGCTCCAACAAAAACTACACATACAAAACTTTTCAAACCTTACTTGTTTATAGAGCCATCCTAGCCCAACAAGTTGATGAGAAAAAATTCACATGTTGATCGGCTCATTTTTAAGTTACAGTCAACCATGTTTGTTTACCTGCTAGAACGGAGTAAATAAAACCAACATTTTTAAAGGAGGGGTGACCATATAAAATCAGCAAAAATTTCGTTGAGCTTGCAGATATATTTATAAAACATGCATCATTTTAGTCTGTTATACCTATCATTTTCTCACATTGAAATAAAACATGGGATATATATTCAATGGAAGCAAGTCTGGTATTTAGAATGCAACTATGTCCCAAAGTGATAAAACCCGGCACCTCCCAGTAACCATATGCAAGTGCGGATGTTTTATACGAATACCTGCTTGGCGTTCAATGATCGTAACATACAATTCAGATGACCTTCAAAGCTTTTGATGACCTGGCCACATAAGATATGCCCTTGTCAGCCCTACATAGATATGTGTTTGCACATACGCTTATACAGAGAAAATAGATTGTGTCGATATTCCTCCTAAAATAGATTGTGGGTCCTCCCGTCCAGACCTGAACTTGAAATTGGCGGAAACAAACCAACAGGCATACGTGTTAAACTGATCTTGGCCAGTGGAATCCGGTGTTCCTTCAAAGGCGCCTATGTTTGGAGTATTGATAAGAAAAATATCAAAGTTTTTCATTAGGGTTGTCGTGATCAGGCAGGGTAAGGGTTAAGGATTAAATATGCATTTTATCACAATATGTATTGATGCGTAAATGACGAAAAAAAATTCAGAGAACAACCTCAGAATGCTTTGAAATATTTATTTTACACAATGTTTCTGCCCCAAGTGCAGTAGATAGAAAACGAAGTCCGCGTCACACGACGTCGATGGCGACGACGTAGAAACACGTCAGTTTGCGTAAAAAAATCAGAATAAAAGATCTGTATAAGATACAAATTACAAACTCAAATTTACTCAGTTAAAACTGAATACAGATAAATGTGCACATTGCTTAATTTAACTCGAAGGACGGGCATGTTTGAAGACCATGCCTTCATAAGTCGATACTTTCTCAATGGGCATGTACAGTATGCCCCGGCAAGGCGCAGTGCTCCGCAACTGTCGTTGGAGTGTCAGGAAAATTTCTTTTATATCAAATTTATGCTGGTTCCGAGTCATTCTTTGACCGTTGTGTCCAAAATATTACTAATGACTTAATTCATACCACAACCGAACAACCACATGCAAAATATTCTTTTAAAAAGATTAAAACTACGGTAAAATTCCTTAATTAAGTCCACCTTTGGGACTGTTCAAAAGTGGTCTTTAAGACCACTTTTGAACAGTCCCAAAGGTGGTCCGTGACCACACTTCATTGTGTGCAGAAAACACAAAGACAGTGTAACTGCACCCCTCTTAATAAGCTTTTTAAAGCAGAATAAGTCTTAATTTTAGGTGGTCTTAATAGCGGAAGTTTACTGTATATATAAGTTACAGTTTTGCTCTTGCGGTCGCTGTTGCATTTTCATACAGTACCAGACATTACTGCTGTACCTATTGCAGAGTACCTGTAGGTACGAACAAATATTTCGCGTGACGTCATTGCCGTTAGACGTCGTGACCCAGTTGTTCAAAACAAAACTGGTCAAGTCGCCTGTTGGCAAGTCAGCGTGCAGGTTCTAACGAGTATCAGCATCTATGTTTTGTTTTGTGCAGAATAAGAAATAATATCCCTGTTTCAGTATATAAAAGTGGGGTTTAAGGGGATCCAAATACATAAATATGTTTTGTTAATAGTATTTACTTGCATACGCATAAAATCGTAATATTCTGACATTTTACTGCAAAGAGGTGAGTTATTTCATCAGAACTTGATGAAATAAATGATAGTTTGCAATTAATAAAGTCTGCGTATGCAATTAAACGCAACGGCCCATAAAATTTATGTTGGCCCCGTCAAGCGATTTTGGTACTTATCGCCTATGCGAGCAGCGAAGGTTCAGGCGAGCCTGCGCATCCGCGCAGTCTCGCCAGAACCTTCGCTGCTCGCTCATACAAGCAGTGAATCAAGAGGAACCTTCAGACAGAAAGCCATATACCTGGCCCCTCTGTATGGCTGGGCATGCGCAGTTAACATTTGTCATGACGGAATGCTCGAAGACCCAAATTCGCTTGGCGGGGCTCATGTTAGCAATATGCAACTATATGAACATATTGCGAAATAGTTTTTGAGCACCCCCTGAATTTATTTCTGGCAGATCTTATCTTCTTGTAGATATTGCCAAATCCTGGCAAAAATGTGCTTTATACATACGAAAGGCATCTACCTGAAACTTCTTGCTATGTCGAAGTTACATGAGGTGGGCTGGGCTGGGGTGGCCATTGTAAGTAATATGATGTCACGCCCATGTGAAATATGGGTAGTATGTATGCTAATTTTATGACGAACAGTTCAAGATTTGTAATATTATCTCAATTTCTGCTGCGGCAAAAAAAAAAAAAAAAAAAAAAAAATTGTAGGTGCTCGTTAGAAACGCCTCATTGAGGCGGTTTTAACGAGCATTGACAGTCTGTATTTCCAAACGTTGTTTACTATCAACGGTCTTATATATCTAAGCAGAAATTAGACAATAATATTAACCCTGGTAAACCCCTCTTTTCTCTATATCAAGTGGGGGTCTACGAGGGTGTTTACTTGACCACGCACATACTTGTCACAAGGGAAACATTTATCAGTTATCCCCTATATTAATTGCACTGCGACTACTTGACCTGATAAAGATATGCTATCTCAGGACAAGTGAGCTTTGTCAGGTCAACGTGGCATTGCAATTTTATGAATGAACCGGACTCCTGATAAAAAGTGGCAAAAACTGTTATTATTAATGGGGGAAAAGAAGAAAAAAATATAGATGGAAGAAAATATCATAGGGAGAATTACGATACTAAATGGGCCGATTATTGCACGCCGGAATCTTGGAACGCATTGAGGACAATCGATAACTGATTGTAAATTGCATATTAAAGAGAGTGCAAGGGGATAAACTGATAACTAGAATTCCAAATTCGTGTCATTTGATATCAAGTTTATCAGGCTCGGATTCGAGAACGCGTGTAGAATCGCTCGGCAGGCCTCGCGATTCTACAAGCGTTCTCGAAGCCTTGCCTGATAAACTTGATATAAAAAGACACGAACGGGCCCCCGTGGCCTAGTGGATAAGAGCACTGACTCTTAGTCATTAGGTCTCTCACCGCTGTGGGTTCGAGCCTGGCTCGGGCCACATGTGAGACGCCAAGTTCTGCAACGGAAGGTCAGGTGGTTTTTCTTCGGGTACTCCGGTTTTCGCCCACCTCTGATTAACGATCGGCTCGATATGAGTGAAATAATCTTGAAAGGGCCGTAAAACCCACACCAAAAAAAAAATAAAAAAAATTGAAAAGGCCGTAAAACCAACCCCCCCCCCCCCCCCCCCAAAAAAAAAAAAAATCAAAAGACCCCAACCTGGAATTCTCTATAGTGAATGCCTTCTTCATAGTTTTCCAGATGATAATGTGTGCTTATTTCTGCTGTAAAGCCCGTTAGAACTGCCTCTACGAGGTGGTTCTATTGAGCACTGACACTCTATATCTTAGAGTAAAAATAAGGAAAGTATTATATACCCTCATAAGCCCAGTTTCCTACAAGTGGGGTTTTCATAGGAACAGAAAAAGTGCGTATTTTGTTATAATTGAAGAATAGTTTTTGTCAGTTCTCCATAGGTTTATATGGAGAAATTAGGAAAAACAACCCTTCAATTATCGCAAAACGTATCTGTTGCTATGGTCAGGGGCATTCGTTTGGACTTGTACGCGATGCAGTGTTGGGCCTTGATTAGACATTTGAGTGGAAGCGGGCTGCACTTCAGAACAGATCCGAATTCCCGGAAAGTCTTGGAAAATCTTAGTTTTACTAATTCAGTTATCTGTTCAGAACATTGAACGCGCCCCCACCCATCTTGATGTGGAGAAATACATGTAGAATCGGCTGCATTGTGCTTCCACGCAGAGCCCGCGCGAAACCGACCGAACTTGAATACTGGTAAACCGCTCAGAAAGTCTTAGCCAGCCCAGGAAAAGTGGTGCGGGTCGGGCGGCTCATTAAGCCTCAGTGATTTTTTAGATGGTAGGGCTTGAGATGTTACATCTCAATGTCGAGTAAAAGTCCCAGAAAATCAGAAGCAACGTCTCCAGAATAACCTACATTGTGTTGACGGGGACGTAAACCTCAACACAAACAAGAACGAGTGATAAATGAGCCGTCTAATCGGTTTTCGCGTCATTTACGTTTTCACCGTTTACACCGTTCTTGTGGTAGTACAGTGCCAATTATGAGTGTCGGAATTTGGCATTCCTGTTAACGTCAAAGCAGATTTTTGTTGATCCAGGTTTCTTATATAGCTGTCAGACTGTTTAACTCATTAATGAGCCTTAGCAAGAAAAATGGTTTGCGGAACATGAACTACGCCTGCGCGAACACGCAGCCAAATCGCTTGCTCTATGGAATCGGGGGTATCCAACGATGATTCACGCGTATAGCGAAGACTTGTACATGTATCAGACTACGCGCACGCGCAGGCTGATCTGCGTCTTCGCTGGTCGCACACATTATGTGTACTGACACGTACGTTTTCACCCGCACTGGCGTGTAGTGTTTGCAGTTTGCATCAAACGTATATGCATTTTTCACAAACGTAAACGGCGCCTCCACCCATTGGGGCTTGAAGAAATAGATTGGCCTGCATGGTGCAACCGCGCAGGAACTTGAGTACTGGTACACCGCGCAGAAGATTTAAGCCTGCATGCGAGTCGGATCATCCCTTAGTCCTTTTTGTACCAAATGGAATCTTCCTCCTTATATTGCAGGAGTTCATGTCAGAATTTAGGGGTGTCAGGTTGCGTTTTCTTCAAAATTTATTAGGTAAATGTCTGAACTTTTTGCAAACAGTGGAGGTCCTGATCAGAGGCCGCGTTCTGCGGCGTCTGATCTGGTCCTGCACTGTTTGCCAAGGTACCCCTTTAGGGGTTTCTGGTACTGAATGGGTTTAAACCCGGGCTATTTCTTCGGGCGGTAGGACTTGAGATGTCATTTCATCTCAATGCCGGGTAAAAGTCCCACAAAATCGGAATCAGCGTCTCCAAAATGACCCAAATAGTGTTGGTGGGGGCGTAAAACCTCAACTCAAACAAAACAAACGTAAACAGTTACCACAACGGGCCTCCGTGGCCTAGTGGATAAGAGCGCTGACTCCTAATCATTAGGTCTCTCACCGCTGTGTGTTCGAGCCTCGCTCGGGTCATATGTGAGACGCCAAGTTCTGCAACGGAAGGTCATGTGGTTTTTCTCCGGGTACTCCGGTTTTCGCCCACCTCTGATTAACGATCGGCTCGATATGAGTGAAATAATCTTGAAAGGGCCGTAAACCAAACCAACAAAACAACAAAAACAAAAAAGTTAACTTCTTATTTTCTTGAGGGGTTATATGGATTTTCCTGTTTTCCACAGATTACTTTATAGCACAAGCTACACTGACCAGCAGAATGAGTTGCCACAGATATAGCTCTCTAACACTGAAAATGACATTGAGCTATCTTTAGTAACCTTGGCTCAAGGAGGTTTGCTGAGCTTGTGCTATAAAGTAAGATGTTTCTATGGGGTGCCGTTTTACTATTTAATCCATATTTATAGATATCCATAATTCGAATTAATGGTATCCACGATTTGAATAGTGGATATCCATAAATCGATCTGAATTATGGATATCCATAAATCGAATTATGGATATCCATAAATCGAATTATGGATATCCATAAATCGAATTATGGATATCTATAAATAGGGAATAAATAGTAAAAGGGCGCCCCATAGAAGTGGGCCAATTACACCTCTGTACCTATGAATTGTAATGCGACTTTTCAGACGGAAAAAAAAAAAGAAAAAAAAATCATGGGCACTTCCAACCTAATTTTGGGTGCTCGGAAGTCCTGGCCTCTTGGGTACACGAACACGTTTGTAACATACGAAAGTAATATAATAATGGAATGCACACCTTTTGATTTAACTCTGAAATGCCTGTCACGGCATTTGCAGACAGTATCTTCAAACATTTTCAAGTACAGTAAAATTCACCTAATTCAAGACAGAGCTTATTGAGAAAGTTTCAGTTATTTTTACTTTGTTTTTTTTTCTACACCTAGTGTCTTCTATTAAGAGACCACCTTTGGGACTGTTCAAAAGTGGTCATAAAGACCACTTTTGAACAGTCTCAAAGGTGGTCTTAATATAGGAATTTTACTGTATTAAGCCGTATTGTTTGGCATTGTATGTGAATTGTCTGCTGGTTCAGCAGACGATCCACATGAATTTCACTGAAGTGAATTGTCGACTGCTCTTAACATTGCCGTGGTGCTTAAAGGATTCATGCGGATACAACACTATTTACCAGTATACGTCACAGGCGAAATACGTTCATTGGCTTATTCAGGGTGTATTTAAAAATTCTCCATTGACAAATCTTTATTGGCGTCATCAGTGTATAGATCAGTTTAAATAGTATGTGTAAATGGGCAACTAGTCTAAACGCACTTAATGATATTTCAATATTTTTCCCATTGAGAAATGTCAAATGAGCTACCCTTTTAAAGGATCTGAGGCAAGAGGAAAAGTACATCATCACATAAGCGATCAGCGAAGTTCAGAACTCCACACGTATACATGTATGAGCCATATACTGTTTATAATAGCAATATAGTGTCTCTGTTTGGGGGTTAACGTCCCCGTCAAGACTGTATAGGTCATTTCCAATTGTGTTGGACTTTTACCCGACATTGAGTTGAAATGACATCCCAATGAATCCAATAGGGTTCATTAGATGGTCCGACTCGCGCCGCTTTGCCAGGAGAGGTTTAGATCATCTAAGCAGTTTACCAGTACTTGTGTGTGGGTTGGTTTCAGCTCTGCGTGGAAGCATCATGCAGCCCATATATTTCTTCAAGCCCCGATGGGCGGGACCATCAATAGTGTCTCTGAGCCATACACTATGTAATAGCAATAGTGCTAAATCGAGGTACTGAGAGCGCCGGTGAGTCGTTTGCCTTTAAATGTGAGGAGTTCGTTAAAACCTTGAATTCTAGTATTTTAACCCATATATGCCTAGCGGCCCTTTTCTGAGACATTGCCAAACAGTGAAGACCCAGAACAGACGCCACAGAACGCGCCGTCTGATCTGGGATTAACATTCATTTTTGTAAAATTTGCCTCAAACAGAAACAACCCTGACACCCGTATAATTGGAAATTGACCTCTCCAAACTTAATAGGTGGAAGATTCCATTGTCATATTTGGGTTGAGCAGTGTAAACACTGATCAGAAGCCGCGTTCTGCGAAATTGAAAACTCAGGGTCACTGATAGGTCCTAATTGGCCGAAACTAGCTAGGCTGGCCCAGAAAACCTGTACACTTCATGTTTTCCAGTTGTGCAGTGTATTCCTTGCTGCCAAAGGATAACCCTTTCTAGAACATATTTATCCTCTACGTGATGAATCTGCATCTCAAATTTTGAATAACAGTGAAAACGTATGACGAGGACTCTTAACGGACTGCACGGACTAATCTGGGCCTTTGCTGTGTGTATATGTCCGAACTCGCCATCACGTTAGCAAGTCCGTGTTATGAACACCCATGCAAACCCTGCTTTATGGTTTACAGGGTCTATAATAGTTGAGGGTACTCGTTGGAACCGCCTCAATGAGGCGGCCAGTAGCCTATGTTTGAAGTATAAACATGACAGATCACCAGTTTTCATAAATACCGTTTTTATGTCCGCAGATAAAATTGACTAGGCGGAGCTATCGTTTGCACCTGCCTTTGGAATGATCTATTAACAGAAAGGTAATGCAAGTCACCCGATCGTGTGAATTCAACTGTAACACTAACAAAGCTGTGCCGTATATATGGCCATTTTGTCTCCTTACAGAAAGCATGCGAAAGGCACTCTACCGAATCTTCCGGTGGACTCAGCGAAATAGACATATATTGACAACACCCGAATAGCTCCGCCTAGTCAATTATATAAGCGACTACTAAAGCAGTAGCTTTGCCCCGTCTGTTTTGTTTGTTGGTTTATTGCTTTGGTAATTTGTTGATTTGTTTGTTGGACAACTTTAACGTTGGTAATAACTTTTGAACCGTTTGGGACAGAGCCGTCATATTTGGCCTGTAGGTTCCCTATTCCATTAGCTTCACATCCATGCATTTTTGTTTTACCATTTGGCCCCCGCCCATCGGGGTGCTGCATGATGCTTCCACGCAGAGCTGATTCCGAACCGCACACGAGTACTGGTAAACCGCTTAGAGGATCTAAGCCTGCCCAGGCAAAGCGCTGCGCACGAGTTGGACTGTCCATGCTTATAAACCCAATTGCTTTCATTGGGCGACAGGGCTTGAGATGTCATTTCATCTCAATGTCGGGTAAAAGTCTCACAAAATTGGAAGCAACGTCTCCAAAATGACCTTTACAGTGTTAACGGGGACGTTAAACCTCACATCAAACAAACAAAATGGACTTGACATTGACCTGTTACCTACTTTAAAGAAAAAATAGCGTTGGCCGTAACTTATGAATGGTTTGAGATAGGGCCTTCATATTTTGCATGTAGGTTCCTTATGACATGTTTTTGTTTGTTGTTTTAGCCCATACAATAAATTTTGACGTGTGACATTGACCATTGACCTACTTAAAAGAAAAACTTTAACATTGGTCATAACTTTTGAACCGTTTGAAATAAGAGCCTTCATATTTGGGCTGTAGGTTCCTTGTGACAAGAGCTTCATATTCATGCAAATCCTTTTGACCAGTGGCCTACTTTAAAGAAACAAAAATAACTTTGGTGATACCTTTTGAACCGTTTGAGATAGCTCCTTAATATTTTGCTTGTAGGTTCCTTGTGACAAGGGCTTCAAGCCCATACAAAAATTTTCCTGTGACCTTGACCTGTGACCTACTTAAAAAAGTTAACATTGGTCGTTTCATATATGTCCTTCATATTTGGTATGTAGGTTTCTTATGCCAAAGGCTTTTCCCTCAAGCAAAATATATTGACACGTGACCATGACCTTGACATAGTTTAAAGAAAACATTATCATTGGTCAAAACTTTTGAACCGTTTGAGACAGAGCCTTCATATTTAGCTTGTAGGTTCTTTGTGACAAGGGCTTGTCACTCAAACAAAAGATTTAGACGTTGACCTTGACCTGTGACCAACTTTGAAGAAAAAAATGATCTTGCCCGGGGACATGTTCGTGCTTGTTATTTTAAGAAATGAAAGAGTGCTTTATGCCAGAAATGAAAGATTGCTTTGTGTCACACGATTGTTTTATTCACGCTAATGATATTTTCTCTTGTCACGGCTGGTATTGTAAAACCTCTTTAACCTGTTGCATGCGGGGAAACCCCTAAAGGGGTACCTTGACAAACAGTGGAGGCTCAGATCAGACGCCGCGGAACGCGGCGTCTGATCAGGGCTTACACTCTTTGCTAACAGATTTTTCTTTCAAAAAAAATAGAATAAAAATGAAAAAAAAGGCCTGGCCCCCTTATATGGCAAATGGACTTGTCCAACATATAGCAACGGAAGAGTCCACTAGTATACAATGGATTAATCTACTGGACTGGCACTATGGCCTTGCTGTTCCAAAATATTTTGGATCTCTCTGGGTCACCCAGATAAACGCTATAACAAATGAGTATGTTAAGAACGTATTGACATTAGAGTTTTTTGTTTGTACACTTATCAGATTTATTTCAATTTAAATACATGTATTTGATCTTTTAGACCTTTGTGCTATGTATTTAAGCTAATCTTTTGACATTTTTGGCGGTTTCAAAGGGTTAAGATAAAGAATGTTTGGGAGTGGGCACCATTGTGGACTGGTACAATGTTTTGTTTTTCCAAGGTCATTCACAAAAGAAGAAATAATAAAAAAAAATCTGTGATATATTTTCTTATTTCTGTTTCACAAATGGATTGTGGTACCCTCATTGAGGACCTATACTGAAGAGAAACGAATATATTAAATATATAACTGGATATATTTTCAGAAACCTAAACACCCATTTAACTCTGAAAACAATGTTTAGGTCACCAAAATCTAAGGTGCACTCAAGCCATTATTGGCCAAAAACTGACAGTTTTCCGCTTTTTTGAGACCCTGTGACTTGAAAAAAGGTCAAAATCACCAAAATATAATCAGATCTTTGGCAGGTTGCAATCTATATATTGTACCAAGTTTGACCCATCTTCATCAATCCTTAAATGAGGCAGGGTGTGCAGACAAGCCACTATTATCCCAGAATGGACAGTTTTCCGGAGCCTGTGCCCTTGGAAATAAGGATAAGGTCACACAAGTCTAATCAAATCATTGGTAGGTGACATTGATAAATTGTACCAAGTTTGATCAAATTGTATCAATTTATTCGTTATATATGGCGTAGACAAGCCAAAATTGACAGTTTTTTATGCCCCCGGAATCTAAGATTCTGGGGGGCATATAGTTTTTGGTCTGTCCGTCTGTTTGTCCGTTTGTCTGTTTGTCCGTTTGTCTGTTTGTCCGTTTCTCCGTCTGCAAAAACTTTAACATTGGGCATAACTTTTGAATGGTAAGTGATACAGCTTTCATACTTCACATGTGCATTCCTTGTCACAAGACCTTTCAAGAGGTACCATAAATTTTGACCTCGTGACCTTCACCTTGAGATTTGACCTACTTTTGGCCTCATTTTTAAAAACTTTAACATTGGCCATAACTTTTGATTGGTAAGTGATAGAGCTTTCATATTTCACATGTGCATTCCTTGTCACAAGACCTTTCTATTGGTACTATAATTTTTGACCTCATGACCTTGACCTTGGCATATGACCTACTTTTTTAAAAACTTTAACATTGGCCATAACTTTTGATTGGTAAGTGATAGAGCTTTCATATTTCACATGTGCATTCCTTGTCACAAGACCTTTCTATTGGTACTATAATTTTTGACCTCATGACCTTGACCTTGGCATTTGACCTACTTTTTAAAAACTTTAACATTGGCCGTAACGTTTGATTGGTAAATGGTAGAGCTTTCATATTTCACATGTGCATTCCTTGTCACAAGACCTTTCTATTGGTACTATAATTTTTGACCTCATGACCTTGACCTTGGCATTTGACCTACTTTTTAAAAACTTTAACATTGGCCGTAACGTTTGATTGGTAAATGGTAGAGCTTTCATATTTCACATGTGCATTCCTTGTCACAAGACCTTTCTAATGGTACCATAATTTTTGACCTCATGACCTTGACCTTGATGTTTGACCTACTTTTTAAAAACTTTAACATTGGCCATAACTTTTGATTGGTAAATGGTAGGGCTTTCATATTTCACATGTGCATTCCTTGTCACAAGACCTTTCTAGTGGTACTATAATTTTTGACCTTGTGACTTTGACCTTGATGTTTGACCTACTTTTTAAAAACTTTAATATAGTCCATAACTTTTGATTGGTAAGTGATAGAGCTTTCATATTTCACATGTGTATTCTTTCTCACAAGACCTTTCCAGTGGTACCATAATTTTTTACCTCGTGACCTTGTGGCCTCAACCATGACATAATTTAGTGATGGGGCTTTCATATTGCACAGGCGCTGTCCGGGGGCATCGGTGTTTCACAAACACATCTTGTTTTTTTTTGTTTTTTGTTTTTTGTTTTTTGGTGGGGGGCGGGGGGGGGGCGTGCCCTTAAAAATAAGGTCAAGGTCATCAGGATCTAATCAAATCTTTGAAAGGTTGCAGTGATGCATCGTATCATGTTTGGCTACATTTCATCAGTTCTTTCTTGGGATAGGGTGCGGAAAAGCCAAAACCGACAATTTTGGGGGCATTGAGCGCTGTGCATGGTGCAGTGGAAAAGCATCGGATTTGAGATTGAGAGATAGCCGGTTCGATCCCCGCAAGCGCCAAGTGTTGTATCCTTGAGCAAGAGACTTTATCAGCATTGCTTAGTACTGGTTCCTACCCTGAAAAAAGGGCCACATGGAAGATTATAGACTGGCTCCAGTCGTTTTTGTTTTATATCTATCTCTCTCATTCTTTACATTATTTAATCCTGCAGTGTTCCTCTTTAATCCAATTTCAAGTTAACCTTTCCCTGAACCTTTCTTTCTAGCCAAGGGACTGAAGTAAAACAAAATTCTATAAGTCATGCAAGTTTTATGTCCCTTCCAGAAAAAAAAGAAAAAGAAAGAGAGAAGAAGTAAAGAAAGGGTCTGCAGCCAGACTAGGAAGATTTGTACTAGTTCTAAATGTGTTACCCTCTACAAATAAGGTCGACGATGATGATGATGGCGTACCCTTAAAATAATGTCGAGTTCTCCACGAAAGGAGGTTGCAATGATATATTGTATCCAGTTTGACCAAATTCCGCCAATTTTGGACGGGTTTTTAAAAAAAAATCCGTCCTTTAAAATAGCGATGTCCGGGCGGGCGGGCGGGCGGGCGTCCTGCGGGCGGGCGTCGTCCCAGGTTTACCTTTTGGTTAACCTTTTTTTTCAAAGTGATATTTTTCATCTATTCTGTAGCAGATTGTTTTAATATCAGGACTGATGCATAAGTGGAGGTACCGCTTTCATGTATTATCCATAAATGGCGCAAAAGACTAAAATTTTGGCGGAAATTGTCATTTTTCAAACTTGTGTTTTTCAGGTTTACCTTTTGGTTAACCTTTTTTCAAATGCCAGTGTAGTGGATAGAGTGCTGGACTACGAATCCTATTGTTGACTATGAATCTGAGGGGCGTGAGTTCAAACCCCGGTGGAGACATTTTTTTTTTCTTTCTTTCTTTTTTCATTTTTTTTCTTTATTTTTCTTTTCTTCTCCATAAACACATATGAACAATTATTATCTTCCTCCTCTGATAGTTGCTAGTAATAATACATACATGCATGCACAGGCATGGAATTTTCTTTTTTTTTTTTTTTTTTTCGTTCTTTTTTTTAGCTCACCTGAGCACGAAGTGCTCAAGGTGACTGGATGTCCGTCGTCCGTCAACAATTTCTTTAAACGACATCTCCTCCTGGGATAATGGCCCGATTTCAAAATTATTTTACAGAAATGTTCATCAGGTGACCCTTTTTCAAAATTGCTAAAATCAGTGGCCACTAGAGCTAAAAGTAGAAAAAAAAACTTTTTTTTTTCTTCGTAAAACACATACCCCCCCCCCCCCACCCCCCTCCACAAAAAATTGTTACTGGGTTAGGATATTGCATTTGTTCTGTACATACATGCATACATAGTTTTACATACATACAGAAATGTTCATTAGGTGACCCTTTTTCAAAATCGCTAAAATCAGTGTCCACCAGAGCTAAAAATAGAAAAAAAAATCGCTAAAATCAGTGTCCACCAGAGCTAAAAATAGAAAAAAAAACTTATTTTTTTTTTCTTCTTAAAACACATAAACAAATCATACCCCCCTCCACAAAAAGTTGTTACTGGGTTAGGATATTGCATTTGTTCTGTACATACATACATACTTAGTTTTACATACATACCCTACCCACCCCAACCTACCCTAGCACACCCTACCCCACAGCCCCACCCCACCCCCATCCCAAAACAACCCCAATCCACCCCAACCCCACCCCATCCCACCACTCCCCACCTTACCCGACCTCACCCCATCCCACCCACCCAAGCCCACCCTATCCCACAACCCCACCACACCCCATCCCACCCCACACCCCACCCCACCACAAATTCAACCCTGTCCCACCCGACTCCTAACCCATCCCACCCCACCCCACCCTACCCCACACCAGCACACCCCACCCTACCCCACCCATGCCACCACCATCCTAACCGTACTGAAAAAAAAAAACGTCCATAATGCCATTAGGCATTTTTCTTGTTTTATCATGAGATAGGTTGCAAACAAGCCAAGCTTGACAGTTTTCTGGGGCCTGTGCCCTTAATAATAAGGTGAAGGTCACCAAAATCTAATAAAGATTTGGATAGTTTTACAAAAATAGAAGTAGAGGCAATGATCAGGAATCGATACAATTTATCCACAGCTCCCATCAGAGAGACCAAAGGGAAAGAAACACAAACATGAAGCAACAGACCCTAACGGAAACACCAACAGTCGAGGCGGTTCTAACGAGTACCCACAATCTATATTTTGGAGCAGAAATAAGAAAAAATAAAGTTTACCCCTGTAAACCCCAGTTTTACTATATAAAAGTTGGGCTCGAGGGGGTCAAAATTATATAGACCTGTTTTCGAGATGAAATGTGTACGAGCATTTTCTTCATTTTATTTCTCGATGGTTAGCTACAAGAAGTTTTAACTATCACAAGCAATTACTGTCACCAGACCTAAGAATATAAATTTAGATGACCCAGCTTTGCTACTGTATTTTACATCCTTTGAAGTATATGTAATTGCTTAACTTAAGGCCTCATAAATTTAATTAACCTGAAACTAGAATAACTAAAGTCAGGTGAAGATGCGGTTAAAGGCAAGGACGATTTTAGATTTTAATTAGAAAAGTACGCCCGTGCCAGATAATGTTATCTTCCGTGCCCAGGCCTCCATGGC
Source organism: Lucinisca nassula (assembly GCA_963580285.1). NCBI lineage: Eukaryota > Metazoa > Mollusca > Bivalvia > Lucinida > Lucinidae > Lucinisca > Lucinisca nassula. The sequence continues at coordinate 47,324 of CAUZLF010000556.1, forward strand.
CTGGTGGGTAAGATCGCTGTCTCTTAATCATTAGGTCTCTCACTGCTGTGCGTTCGAGCCCAGGAAGGTCTCATCCTGTAGCATGCCACAGGTCCGTAGCTTGATGAAAATGTGACCTAGGCCATCATTACGTTGTTCTTGAAAGCTAAAAGGGTAACATGTTTTTAATTTGATTGGGTATCCCTGCAGAAAAAGAGGACATGGATAACTTTAAAAAAAAATGTCGAAAAAGTTTGAAAACGGATACAACATTCTGACACATGGAAGAGTTACGTCCCTTGATTGCTAAGCTGACTATATAACCCATTTTGTACCGGAAACCCCCAAACGGGTAATTGGCAAACAGTGCAGGCCCAGATCAGACGCCGCAGAATGCGGTGTCTGATCAAGGCCTACACTGTTTGCAAAAGGTCCAGCTATTTTCCAAATAAATTTTGAAAAAAAAAACACATCCTGACACCCCTTTATTTTGAAATGGACACCTGTATATATAATAAGGAAGATTCCATTTGGTACAAAAAGGGTTAATATTTCCGAGAAGGATGACTTGGATATGATGAGAATTATGTCCTACAGGTTAGTGCATGTTATATCTCACCCCACCGTT
>CAUZLF010000558.1:0-124451 GCA_963580285.1 Lucinisca nassula
ATTTTTTTTTTCCTTTAAGAGTTGCCCCCACCCTATAGATATGAAATGGGAAATGCTTTTATTTTGATGATTTCTCCTTGTTGCATGTATTTCACATTACGCACATGCGTAAAATGCGTAATGGGCGCCACGCATTTGCTTTAATAGCTTGATTGAGCACCGTTTAGCCAGCCCACAAAAAAAGGTTCCTTATCGCCTGGGTACCAACTTCGGCTCAAGCTAGCCTGTGCAGAAGCACAGCCTCACCCGAGTCTCGCCTGCTTACAGAATAGGCTAAGCCTGCAGTAGAGGCCTTCATATCTATAGAGCGCCAACATGTTCTAAAGACCGCCTGCGAATATGCTCAGTCTTGCCAGAGCACCAACACGGGCTAAAGACCACCTGCGCATATGCGCAGTCTCGCCAGAGCACTGATTCTAGGGTCAAGGGTCAAGGACTTTGGTATAGAGTTTGTGTCTACAGCAATATAGTTCTATCATTTAAATGTTAAGTAGAATGTTGCACGACGAGAAGCTTGGGGTTTGCCCCAGTGCATTTCTTAATCATTTGAGGATGATATGCCATACTTAGATCTTTAAGTAGCTTGGGGTTGCTTCAATATAGTACTGTAATTTAAATGTTACGTAGAATGTTGCAAGAAGAGAAGTTTGGGGTTTACCCAGTGCATTTCTTTATTATTAGGGGCATACATGCCACACATTGATCTTTAAGTAGCTTGGGGTTGGCCCCAGTGCATTTCTTTATTATAAGGGCCCTATTATAAGAGGCAGATATGCCATACATTGATCTTTAAGTAGCTTGGGGTTTGCCCCAGTGCATTTCTTTATTATTGGAGGCAGATATGCCATACATGTATCATTACGTAGCTTGGAGTTTGCCCCAGTACATTTCTTTATTATAAGAGGCAGATATGCCATACATGTATCATTAAGTAGCTTGGGGTTTGCCAAGTACATTTCTTTATTATTAGAGGCAGATATGCCAAACATGTATCATTAAGTAGCTTGGGGTTTGCCCCAGTACATTTCTTTATTATTAGAGGCAGATATGCCATACATGTATCATTACGTAGCTTGGGGTTTGTCCCAAAACTTTTCTTTATTATTGCAGGCAGATTTGCCATACATGTATCATTAAGTAGCTTGGGGTTTGCCCCAGTATATTTCTTTATTATAAGAGGCAGACATGCCATACATGGATCATAAAGAAGCTTGGGGTTTGCCCCAGTTCATTTCTTTATTATAAGAGGCAGATATGACATACATGGATCATAAAGAAGTTTGTGGTTTGCACCAGTACATGTTTTTATTATTGCAGGCAGATATGCCATAAATGTATCATTAAGTAGCTTGGGGTTTGCCCCAGTACATTTCTATATTATAAGAGGCAGATAAGCCATACATGGATCATAAAGAAGCTTGGGGTTTGCCCCAGTGCACATCTTTATTATAAGAGGCAGATATGCCATACATGGATCATAAAGAAGCTTGGGGTTTGCCCTAGTGCATTTCTTTATTATAAGAGGCAGATATGCCATATATGTATCATTAAGTAGCTTGGGGTTTGCCCCAGTACATATCTTTATTATTAGAGACAGATATGCCATACATGTATCATTACGAAGCTTGGGGTTTGCCCCAGTGCATTTCTTTATTATTGCAGGCAGATTTGCCATACATGTATCATTAAGTAGCTTGGGGTTTGCCCCAGTACATTTCTTTATTATAAGAGGCAGATATGCCATACATAGATCATAAAGAAGCTTGGGGTTTGCCCCAGTGCATTTCTTTATTATAAGAGGCAGATATGAAATACATGGATCATAAAGAAGCTTGGGGATTGCCCCAGTACATTTCTTTACTATTAAAGGCAGATATGCCACACATGTATCATTACGTAGCTTGGGGTTTGCCCCAGTGCATTTTTTTAATGTTGCAGGCAGATTTGCCATACATGTATCATTAAGTAGCTTGGGGTTTTCCCCAGTACATTTCTTTATTACAAGAGGCAAATATGGCATACATGTATCTTAAGAAGCTTGGGGTTTGCTCTAGTGCATTTCTTTATTATAAGAGGCAGATATGCCATATATGTATCATTAAGTAGCTTGGGGTTTGCCCCAGTACATATCTTTATTATAAGAGACAGATATGCCATACATGTATCATTACGCAGCTTGGGGTTTGCCCCAGTGCATTTCTTTATTATTGCAGGCAGATTTGCCATACATGTATCATTAAGTAGCTTGGGGTTTGCCCCAGTATATTTCTTTATTATAAGAGACAGATATGCCATACATAGATCATAAAGAAGCTTGGGGTTTGCCCCAGTGCATTTCTTTATTATAAGAGGCTGATATGTCATACATGTATCAGTAACTGCCTTGGGGTTTGCCCCAGTACATTTCAGTATTATTAGAGGCAGATATAAAATACATGTATCATTACGTAGCTTGGGGTTTGTCCCAAAACATTTCTTTATTATTGCAGGCAGATTTGCCTTACATATATCATTAAGTAGCTTGGGGTTTGCCCCAGTATATTTCTTTATTATAAGAGGCAGACATGCCATACATGGATCATAAAGAAGCTTGGGGTTTGCACCAGTACATGTTTTTATTATTCCAGGCAGATATGCCATATATGTATCATTAAGTAGCTTGGGGTTTGCCCCCAGTACATTTCCATATTATAAGAGGCAGATAAGCCATACATGGATCATAAAGAAGCTTGGGGTTTGCCCCAGTGCATTTCTTTATTATTGCAGGCAGATTTGCCATACATGTATCATTAAGTAGCTTAGGGTTTGCCCCAGTACATTATTTTATTATTAGAGGTAGATATGCCATACATAGATCATAAAGAAGCTTGGGGTTTGCTCCAGTGCATTTCTTTCTTATAAGAGGCAGATATGCCATACATAGATCATAAAGAAGCTTGGGGTTTGCCCCAGTGCATTTCTTTATTATAAGAGGCAGATATGCCATACATAGATCATAAAGAAGCTTGGGGTTTGCCTCAGTGCATTTCTTAATTATAAGACCCTGTCAGCACACAACAGCGGGCCAACGTCGGGCCGATAGCGGTTCGACGTTGCCACGTCGTACCGCTATCGGCCCGACGATGGCCCGGCATTCTTTGCTGGCCGGGGAGGCAGATATGCCATACATGGATCATTAAGAAGCTTGGGGATTGCCCCAGTACATTTCTTTACTATTAGAGGCAGATATGCCACACATGTATCATTACGTAGCTTGGGGTTTGCCCCAGTGCATTTCTTTAATGTTACAGGCAGATTTGCCATACATGTATCATTAAGTAGCTTGGGGTTTGCCCCAGTACATTTCTTTATTATAAGAGGCAGATATGCCATACATAGATCATAAAGAAGCTTGGGGTTTGCCCCAGTGCATTTCTTTATTAAAAGAGGCTGATATGCCATACATGTATCAGTAAGTAGCTTAGGGTTTGCCCCAGTACATTTCTTTATTATAAGAGGCAGATATGCCATACATGTATCATTAAGTAGCTTGGGGTTTGCCAAGTATATTTCTTTATTTTTAGAGGCAGATATGCCAAACATGTATCATTAAGTAGCTTGGGGTTTGCCCCAGTACATTTCTTTATTGTAAGAGGCAGATATGCCATACATGTATCATTAAGTAGCTTGGGGTTTGCCAAGTACATTTCTTTATTTTTAGAGGCAGATATGCCAAACATGTATCATTAAGTAGCTTGGGGTTTGCCCCAGTACATTTCTTTATTATTAGAGGCAGATATTCCATACATGTATCATTACGTAGCTTGGGGTTTGTCCCAAAGCATTTCTTTATTATTGCAGGCAGATTTGCCATACATCTATCATTAAGTAGCTTGGGGTTTGCCCCAGTATATTTCTTTATTATAAGAGGCAGACATGCCATACATGGATCATAAAGAAGCTTGGGGTTTGCACCAGTACATATTTTTATTATTCCAGGCAGATATGCCATATATGTATCATTAAGTAGCTTGGGGTTTGTCCCAGTACATTTCTATATTATAAGAGGCAGATAAGCCATACATGGATCATAAAGAAGCTTGGGGTTTGCCCCAGTGCATTTCTTTATTATTGCAGGCAGATTTGCGATACATGTATCATTAAGTAGCTTGGGGTTTGCCCCAGTACATTTCTTTATTATTAGAGGCAGATATGCCATACATAGATCATAAAGAAGCTTGGGGTTTGCCCCAGTGCATTTCTTTATTACAAGAGGCAGATATGCCATACATAGATCATAAAGAAGCTTGGGGTTTGCCCCAGTGCATTTCTTTATTATAAGAGGCAGATATGCCATACATAGATCATAAAGAAGCTTGGGGTTTGCCCCAGTGCATTTCTTTATTATAAGATCGAGGCAGATATGCCATACATGGATCATTAAGAAGCTTGGGGATTACCCCAGTACATTTCTTTACTATTAGAGGCAGATATGCCACACATGTATCATTACGTAGCTTGGGGTTTGCCCCAGTGTATTTCTTTAATGTTGCAGGCAGATTTGCCATACATGTATCATTAAGTAGCTTGGGGTTTGCCCCAGTACATTTCTTTATTATAAGAGGCAGATATGACATACATAGATCATAAAGAAGCTTGGGGTTTGCCCCAGTGCATTTCTTTATTATAAGAGGCTGATATGCCATACATGTATCAGTAAGTAGCTTGGGGTTTGCCCCAGTACATTTCAGTATTATTAGAGGCAGATATGCCATACATGTATCATTAAGTAGCTTGGGGTTTGCCAAGTACATTTCTTTATTATTAGAGGCAGATATGCCAAACATGTATCATTAAGTAGCTTGGGGTTTGCCCCAGTACATTTCTTTATTATTAGAGGCAGATATTCCATACATGTATCATTACGTAGCTTGGAGTTTGTCCCAAAGCATTTCTTTATTATTGCAGGCAGATTTGCCATACATGTATCATTAAGTAGCTTGGGGTTTGCCCCAGTAAATTTCTTTATTATAAGAGGCAGACATGCCATACATGGATCATAAAGGAGCTTGGGGTTTACACCAGTACATGTTTTTATTATTCCAGGCAGATATGCCTTATATGTATCATTAAGTAGCTTGGGGTTTGTCCCAGTACATTTTTATATTATAAGAGGCAGATAAGCCATACATGGATCATAAAGAAGCTTGGGGTTTGCCCCAGTGCATTTCTTTATTATTGCAGGCAGATTTGCCATACATGTATCATTAAGTCGCTTGGGGTTTGCCCCAGTACATTTCTTTATTATTAGAGGCAGATATACCATACATAGATCATAAAGAAGCTTGGGGTTTGCCCCAGGGCATTTCTTTATTATAAGAGGCAGATATGCCATACATAGATCATAAAGAAGCTTGGGGTTTGCCCCAGTGCATTTCTTTATTATAAGAGGCAGATATGCCATACATAGATCATAAAGAAGCTTGGGGTTTGCCCCAGTGCATTTCTTTATTATAAGACCCTGTCAGCACACAACAGCGGGCCAACGTCGGGCCGATAGCGGTTCGACGTTGCCACGTCGTACCGCTATCGGCCCGACGATGGCCCGGCATTCTTTGCTGGCTGGGGAGGCAGATATGCCATACATGGATCATTAAGAAGCTTGGGGATTGCCCCAGTACATTTCTTTACTATTAGAGGCAGATATGCCACACATGTATCATTACGTAGCTTGGGGTTTGCCCCAGTGTATTTCTTTAATGTTGCAGGCAGATTTGCCATACATGTATCATTAAGTAGCTTGGGGTTTGCCCCAGTACATTTCTTTATTATAAGAGGCAGATATGCCATACATAGATCACAAAGAAGCTTGGGGTTTGCCCCAGTGCATTTCTTTATTATAAGAGGCTGATATGCCATACATGTATCAGTAAGTAGCTTGGGGTTTGCCCCAGTACATTTCAGTATTATTAGAGGCAGATATGCCATACATGTATCATTACGTAGCTTGGGGTTTGCCCCAGTACATTTCTTTATTATAAGAGGCAGATATGCCATACATGTATCATTAAGTAGCTTGGGGTTTGCCAAGTACATTTCTTTATTATTAGAGGCAGATATGCCAAACATGTATCATTAAGTAGCTTGGGGTTTTCCTAGTACATTTCTTTATTATTAAAGGCAGATATTCCATACATGTATCATTACGAAGCTTGGGGTTTGCCCCAGTGCATTTCTTTATTATTGCAGGCAGATTTGCCATACATGTATCATTAAGTAGCTTGGGGTTTGCCCCAGTATATTTCTTTATAATAAGAGGCAGACATGCCATACATGGATCATAAAGAAGCTTGGGGTTTGCACCAGTACATGTTTTTATTATTCCAGGCAGATATGCCATATATGTATCATTAAGTAGCTTGGGGTTTGTCCCAGTACATTTCTATATTATAAGAGGCAGATAAGCCATACATGGATCATAAAGAAGCTTGGGGTTTGCCCCAGTGCATTTCTTTATTATTGCAGGCAGATTTGCCATACATGTATCATTAAGTAGCTTGGGGTTTGCCCCAGTATATTTCTTTATTATAAGAGGCAGACATGCCATACATGGATCATAAAGAAGCTTGGGGTTTGCACCAGTACATGTTTTTATTATTCCAGGCAGATATGCCATATATGTATCATTAAGTAGCTTGGGGTTTGCCCCAGTATATTTCCATATTATAAGAGGCAGATAAGCCATACATGGATCATAAAGAAGCTTGGGGTTTGCCCCAGTGCATTTCTTTATTATTGCAGGCAGATTTGCCGTACATGTATCATTAAGTAGCTTGGGGTTTGCCCCAGTACATTTCTTTATTATTAGAGGCAGATATGCCATACATAGATCATAATGAAGCTTGGGGTTTGCCCCAGTGCATTTCTTTATTATAAGAGACAGATATGCCATACATAGATCATAAAGAAGCGTGGGGTTTGCCCCAGTGCATTTCTTTATTATAAGAGGCAGATATGCCATACATAGATCATAAAGAAGCTTGGGGTTTGCCCCAGTGCATTTCTTTATTATAAGAGGCAGATATGCCATACATGGATCATAAAGAAGCTTGGGGTTTGCCCCAGTGCATTTCTTTATTATAAGAGGCAACTATGCCATACATGTATCATTAAGTAGCTTGGGGTTTGCCCCAGTACATATCTTTATTATTAGAGACAGATATGCCATACATGTATCATTAAGTAGCTTGGGGTTTGCCCCAGTACGATACTTTATTATTAGAGGCCGATATACCACACATGAATCAAAAAGTAGCTTGGGGTTTGCCCCAGTATATATATATAGTATAAGAGGCAGATATGCCATACATGTATCATTAAGTAGCTCGGGGTTTGCCCCAATGCATTTCTTTATTATAAGAGGCAGATATGCCATACATGGATAATAAAGTAGCTTGGGGTTTGCCCCAGTCAAGTTCTTTATTATTAACATATATCATTAAGAAGCTTTGAGTTTGCCCCAGTATATTTCTTTATTATTAGAGGCAGATATGCCATACATGTATCATTACGTAGCTTGGGGTTTGCCCCAGTACATTTCTTTATTATTACAGGCAGATATGCCATACATGTATCATTACGTAGCTTGGGGTTTGCCCCTGTGCGTTTCTTTATTATTGCAGGCAAATATGTCATGCATGTATCATTATGTAGCTTGGAGTTTGCCCCAGTACATTTCTTTATTATTAGAGGCAGATATGCCATACATGTATCATTACGTAGCTTGGGGTTTGCCCCAGTGCATTTCTTTATTATTGCGGGCAGATTTGCCACACATGCATCCATAAGTAGCTCGGGGTTTGCCCCAGTACATTTCTTTATTATAAGAGGCAGATATGCAATACATGGATCATTACGTAGCTTGGGGTTTGCCTCAGTACATTCCTTTATTATTGCAAGAAGATATGCCATACATGTATCATTACGTAGCTTGGGGTTTGCCCCAGTATATTTCTTTATTATTAGAGGCAGATATGTCATACATGTATCATTAAGTAGCTTTGGGTTTGCCCCAGTGCATTTCTTTATTATAAGAGGCAGATTTGCCTTACATGGATCATAAAGAAGCTTTGGGTTTGCCCCAGAGCGTTTCTTTATTATAAGAGGTAGATATGCCATACATGTATCATTAAGAATCTTGGGGTTTGCCCCAGTAGATTTCTTTATTATAAGAGGCAGATAAGCCATACATGGATCATAAAATAGCTTGGGGTTTGCCCCAGAACATTTCTGTATTATAAGAGGCTGATATGCCATACATGTATCAGTAAGTAGCTTGGGGTTTGCCCCAGTACATTTCGTTATTATTAGAGGCAGATATGCCATACATGTATCATTTAGTAGCTTGGGGTTTGCCCCAGTACATTTCTTTATTATAAGAGGCAGATATGCCATAAATGTGTCATTAAGTAGCTTTGGGTTTGCCAAGTACATTTCTTTTTTATTAGAGTCAGATATGCCAAACATGTATCATTAAGTAGCTTGGGGTTTGCCCCAGTACATTTCTTTATTATTAGAGCCAGATATAAAATACATGTATCATTACGTAGCTTGGGGTTTGCCCCAATACATTTCTTTATTATTGCAGGCAGATTTGCCATACATGTATCATTAAAAAGCTTGGGGTTTGCCCCAGTATATTTTTTATTATTAGAGACAGATATGCCATACATGGATCATAAAGAAGCTTGGGGTTTGCCCCAGTTCATTTCTTTATTATAAGATGCAGATATGACATACATGGATCATAAAGAAACTTGGTCATACAGTCCATGTTTTTATTATTGCAGGCAGATATGCCATATATGTATCATTAAGTAGCCTGGGGTTTGCCTCAGTACATTTCTATATTATAAGAGGCAGATAAGCCATACATGTATCATTAAGTAGCTTGGGGTTTGCCAAGTACATTTCTTTATTATTAGAGTCAGATATGCCAAACATGTATCATTAAGTAGCTTGGGGTTTGCCCCAGTACATTTTTTTTATTATTAGAGGCAGATATAAAATACATGTATCATTACGTAGCTTGGGGTTTGCCAAGTACATTTCTTTATTATTAGAGTCAGATATGCCAAACATGTATCATTAAGTAGCTTGGGGTTTGTCCCAGTACATTTCTTTATTATTAGAGGCAGATACGTCATACATGTATCATTACGTAGCTTGGGGTTTGCCCCAATTCATTTCTTTATTATTGCAGGCAGATTTGCCATACATGTATCATAAAGAAGGTTTGGGTTTGCCCCAGTTAATTTCTTTATTATTAGAGTCAGATATGCAATACATGTATCATTCAGTAGCTTGGGGTTTGCCCCAGTTCATTTCTTTATTATAAGATGCAGATATGACATACATGGATCATAAAGAAGCTTGGTCATAAAGTACATGTTTTTGTTATTGCAGGCAGATATGCCATATATGTATCAATACGTAGCTTGGGGTTTGCCCCCGTACATTTCTATATTATAAGAGGCAGATAAGCCATACATGGATCATAAAGAAGCTTGGGGTTTGCCCCAGTACATTTCTTTATTATAAGAGGCAGATATGCCAAACATTGATCTTAAAGAAGCTTGGGGTTTGCCCCAGTTCATTTCTTTATTATTGCAGGCAGATATGCCATACATGTATCATTAAGTAGCTTAGGGTTTGCCCCAGTACATATCTTTATTATTACAGGCAGATATGCCATACATGTATCATTACGAAGCTTGGGGTTTGCACCAGTGCATTTCTTTATTATTGCAGGCAGATTTGCCATACAAGTATTATTAAGTAGCTTGGGGTTTGCCCCAGTAAATTTCTTTATAAGAGGTAGATATGCCATACATGGATCATAAAGCAGCTTGGGGTTTGCCCCCGTTCATTTCTTCATTATAAGAGGCAGATATGCAATACGTGGATCATAAAAAGCTTGAAGTTTGCCCCAGTGCATTTCTTTATTATAAGAGGCAGATATGCCATACATGTATCAAAAAGAAGCTTGGGGTTTGCCCCAGTACATTTCTTTATTATTTGCCATACATGTATCATTATTATTAAGTAGCTTGGGGTTTACCTCAGTGCATTTCTTTATTTTAAGAGGCAGATATGCCATACATGTATCAGTAAGTAGTTTGAGGTTTGCCCCAGTGCGTTTCTTTATTATTAGAGGCAGATATGCAATACATGTATCAGTAAATCGTTTGAGGTTTGCCCCAGTACATTTCTTTATTATAAGAGGCAGATATGCCATACATGTATCAGTAAGTAGCTTGAGGTTTGCCCGAGTACATTTCTTTATTATTACAGGCAGATATGCCATACATTTATCATTACGTAGCTTGGGGTTTGCCACAGTACATTTCTTTATTATTAGAGGCAGATATGCCATACATGTATCATTACGTAGCTTTGGGTTTGCCCCAGTGCATTTCTTTATTATAAGAGGCAGATATGCCCTACATGGATCATAAAGAAGGTTTGGGTTTGCCCCAGTTAATTTCTTTATTATTAGAGTCAGATATGCAATACATGTATCATTAAGTAGCTTGGGGTTTGCCTCAGTATATTTCTTTATTATAAGAGGCATATATATACCATACATAGATCATAAAGAAGCTTGAGGTTTGCCCCAGTTCATTTCTTTAATGTTGCAGGCAGATTTGCCATACATGTATCATTAAGTGGCTTGGGGTTTGCCCCAGTACATTTCTTTATTACAAGATGCAAATATGGCATTCATGTATCATAAAGAAGTTTGGGGTTTGCCCCAGTACATTTCTGTATTATAAGAGGTAGATATGCCACACATGTGTCATTACGTAGCTTTGGGTTAGCCCCAGTGCATTTCATTATTATAATAGGCAAATATGCCATACATGGATCATAATGAAGCTTTGGGTTTGCCCCAGAGCGATTCTTTATTATAAGGGTTAGATATGCCATACATGTATCATTACATAGCTTGGGGTTTGCCCCAGTGCATTTCTTTAATGTTGCAGGTAGATTTGCCATACATGTATCATTAAGTAGCTTGGGGTTTGTCACAGTACATTTCTTTATTACAAGAGGCAGATATGCCATACATGTATCATAAAGAAGCTTGGGGTTTGCCCCAGTACATTTCTATATTAATAGAGGCAGATTTGCCATACATGTATCAGTAAGTGGCAGATATGCCATACATGTATCATAACGTAGCTTGGGGTTTGCCCCAGTGCATTTCTTTATTATAACAGGCAGATATGCCATACATGGATCATAAAGAAGCTTGGGGATCGCCCCAGTACATATCTTTATTATTCGAGGCAGATATGCCATACATGTATCATTACGTAGCTTGGAGTTTGCCCCAGTGCATTTCTTTAATGTTGCAGGCAGATTTGCCATACATGTATCATTAAGTAGCTTGGGGTTTGCCCCGGTACATTTCTTTATTACAAGAGGCAAATATGCCATACATGTATCATAAAGAAGCTTGGGGTTTGCCCCAGTACATTTCTGTATTATTAGAGGTAGATATGCCACACATGTATCATTACGTAGGTTGGGGTTTGCCCCCGTGCATCTCATAATTATAAGAGGCAGATATGCCATACATGTATCAGTAAGTAGCTTGAGGTTCGCCCCATTACATTTCTTTATTATTACAGGCAGATATGCCATACATTTATCATTACGAAGCTTTGGGTTTGCCACAGTACATTTCTTTATTATTAGAGGCAGATATGCCATACATGTATCATTACGTAGCTTGGGGTTTGCCCCAGTGCATTTATTTATTATAAGAGGCAGATATGCCACATATGGATCATAAAGAAGGTTTGGGTTTGCCCCAGTACATTTCTGTATTATTAGAGGTAGATATGCCACACATGTATCATTACGTAGCTTGGGGTTTGCCCCAGTGCATTTCATTATTATAAGAGGCAGATATGCCATACATGTATCAGTAAGTAGCTTGAGATTTGCCCCAGTACATTTCTTTATTATTACAGGCAGATATGCCATACATTTATCATTACGTAGCTTGGGGTTTGCCACAGTACATTTCTTTATTATTAGAGGCAGATATGCCATACATGTATCATTACGTAGCTTGGGCTTTGCCCCAGTGCATTTATTTATTATAAGAGGCAGATATGCCATACATGGATCATAAAGAAGGTTTGTGTTTGCCTCAGTTAATTTCTTTATTATTAGAGGCAGATATGCAATACATGTATCATTAAGTAGCTTGGGGTTTGCCTCAGTATATTTCTTTATTATAAGAGGCAGATGTGCCATACATGGATCATAAAGAAGCTTGAGGTTTGCTCCAGTTCATTTCTTTAATGTTGCAGGCAGATTTGCCATACATGTATCATTAAGTGGCTTGGGGTTTGCCCCAGTACATTTCTTTATTACAAGATGCAAATATGGCATTCATGTATCATAAAGAAGTTTGGGGTTTGCCCCAGTACATTTCTGTATTATAAGAGGTAGATATTCCACACATGTGTCATTACGTAGCTTTGGGTTAGCCCCAGTGCATTTCATTATTATAAGAGGCAAATATGCCATACATGGATCATAATGAAGCTTGGGGTTTGCCCATGAGCGATTCTTTATTGTAAGGGTTAGATATGCCAGACATGTATCATTACGTAGCTTGGGGTTTGCCCCAGTGTATTTCTTTAATGTTGCAAGCAGATTTGCCATACATGTATCATTAAGTAGCTTGGGGTTTGTCACAGTACATTTCTTTATTACAAGAGGCAGATATGCCATACATGTATCAGTAAGTGGCTTCAGGTTTGCCCCAGTACATTTCTTTGTTTTAAGAGGCAGATATGCCATACATGTATCAGTAAGTAGCTTGATGTTTGTCCCAGTGCGTTGCTTTCTTATTAGAGGCAGATATGCAATACATGTATCAGTAAATTGTTTGAGGTTTGCCGCAGTACATTTCTTTATTATAAGAGGCAGATATGCCATACATGTATCAGTAAGTAGCTTGAGGTTTGCCCCAGTATATTTCGTTATCATTGCAGGCAGATATGCCATACATGTATCATTAAGTAGCTTGGGGTTTGCCACAGTACATTTCTTTATTATTAGAGGCAGATATGCCATACATGTATCATGACGTAGCTTGGGGTTTGCCCCAGTGCATTTCTGTATTATTAGAGGCAGATATGTCATACATGTATCATAAAGAAGCTTGGGGTTTGCCCCAGTAAATTTCTTTATTATAAGAGGCAGATGTGCCATACATGGATCATATAGCAGCTTTGGGTTTGCCCCAGTACATATCTTTATTATTCGAGGCAGATATGCCATACATGTATCACTACGAAGCTTGGGGTTTGCCCCAGTGCATTTCTTTTGTTATTGGCGGCAGATATGCCATACATGTAACATTAAGTAGCTTTTGGTTTACCCCAGTGCATTTTTTTATTATAAGAGGCAGATATGCCATACATGTATCAGTAAGTCGCTTTAGGTTTGCCCCAGTGCATTTCTTTATTTTAAGAGGCAGATATGCCATACATGTATCAGTAAGTAGTTTGAGGTTTGCCCCAGTGCGTTTCTTTATTATTAGAGGCAGATATGCAATACATGTATCAGTAAATTGTTTGAGGTTTGCCCCAGAACATTTCTTTATTATAAGAGGCAGATATGCCATACATGTATCAGTAAGTAGCTTGAGGTTTGCCCCAGTACCTTTCTCTATCATTGCAGGCAGATATGCCATGCATGTATCATTACGTAGCTTGGGGTTTGCCACAGTACATTTCTTTATTAATAGAGGCAGATATGCCAAACATGTATCATTACGTAGCTTGGGGTTTGCCCAAGTGCATGTCTTTATTATTAGAGGCAGATATGTCATACATGTATCATAAAGAAGGTTTGGGTTTGCCCCAGTTAATTTCTTTATTATTAGAGGCAGATATGCAATACATGTATCTTGGGGTTTGCCTCAGTATATTTCTTTATTATAAGAGGCAGATATGCCATACATGGATCATAAAGAAGCTTGAGGTTTGCCCCAGTTCATTTCTTTGTTATAAGAGGCAGATATGACATACATGGATCATAAAGAAGCTCGGGGTTTGCACCAGATATGCCATATATGTATCATTACGTAGCTTGGGGTTTGCCCAAGTGCATTTCTTTATTATTAGAGGCAGATATGTCATACATGTATCATAAAGAAGGTTTGGGTTTGCCCCAGTAAATTTCTATATTATAAGAGGCAGATAAGCTATACATGGATCATAAAGAAGCTTGGGGTTTGCTCCAGTGCATTTCTTTATTAGAAGAGGCAGATATGCCATACATGGATCATAAAGAAGCTTGGGGTTTGCCCCAGTGCATTTCCTATTATAAGAGGCAGATATGCCATACATGGATCATAAAGAAGCTTGAGGTTTGCCCCAGTGCATTTCTTTATTATAAGAGGCAGATATGCCATACATGTATCATTAAGTATCTTGGGGTTTGCCCCAGTACATGTCTTTATTATTAGAGGCAGATATGCCATACATGTATCATCACGTAGCTTGGGGTTTGCCCCAGTGCATTTCTTTATTGTAAGAGGCAGATATGCCATACATGGATCATAAAGAAGCTTGGGGATTGGCCCAGTACATATCTTTATTATTAGAGGCAGATATGCCATACATGTATCATTACTTAGCTTGGGGTTTGCCCCAGTGCATTTCTTTAATGTTGCAGGCAGATTTGCCAAACATGTATCATTAAGTAGCTTGGGGTCTGCCACAGTGCATTTCTTTATTATAAGATGCAGATATGCCATACATGTATCAGTAAGTAGCTTTAGGTTTGCCCCTGTACATTTCTTTATTTTAAGAGGCAGATATGCCATACATGTATCAGTAAGTAGCTTGCGGTTTGCCCCAGTGCGTTTATTATTAGAGGCAGATATGCAATACATGTATCAGTAAGTAGCTTGCGGTTTGCCCCAGTGCGTTTCTTTATTATTAGAGGCAGATATGCAATACATGTATCAGTAAATTGTTTGGGATTTGCCCCAGTACATTTCTTTATTATAAGAGGCAGATATGCCATACATGTATCAGTAAAGTAGAAGTAAAACAAAAATCAGGAATCGATACAATTAACTAACACCCCCACCAAAGACACCACAGGGAAAGAAACACAAACACGAAACGACCAGACCATAATGGAAACCCAAACAGAGGAAGGCCAAAAGGACAGTTACTTTCCCACAAAATGGCCTAATGGCCATCCAAAATAAAAAGACACATGTGATACAATAAGTACGAACAATAACATAAATAAACCGCCACAGAAGAACCGCATTGGAACGGTCAGTGGAAAGAATTCCACTGGGGGGCTTAAATCGATTTTACGTGGCCACAATCCTCGCCCTTACTTCTGTAGCGGTATAGACATTAATTTTGTTTAGTCCGCATGAAGGCTTCCTAACTCATCAATGTAACATCTCCGAGAACATACAAATAAAAAAAACCCACAGA
Organism: Lucinisca nassula; assembly: GCA_963580285.1. NCBI lineage: Eukaryota > Metazoa > Mollusca > Bivalvia > Lucinida > Lucinidae > Lucinisca > Lucinisca nassula. The sequence continues at coordinate 15,531 of CAUZLF010000558.1, forward strand.
GATGAAACAAGGTTGAGGACTCGACAGCATACACCAACAGAAATGCTGGAGCAAAAGAAAACCAACAGTTAGACTCCGAGGGGCCCGACCAAAGGCGGAGCATCAGGCGCCAACCAACATAAAGAATAACAAAGTATTCCATCTATGTTTTTACGCTGGAACCGTCATATAATCTTAGGCCCGACCCGCCGGTGTGCAATTAAAGAGGGAAGCAAAGTTGCCAACCGTGATTGGGTTAACAACCAAGCATGCAGTCTGTTTTATAACATTTATGCTGTACCCAATCTTTATATATCGACGAACGATTTTACGAAATTGGGAACTAAAGTCATTGCAAGAATGTATTTTTCTAAATTTATATACTAAGTCACCATAGAATTCGGGTTCCGACAGGCTTGAGGTTTGCCCCAGTACATTTCTTTATTATTGCATGCAGATATGCCATACATGTATCATTACGTAGGTTGTGGTTTGCCACAGTACATTTCTTTATTATTAGAGGCAGATATGCCATACATGTATCATAACGTACCTAGGGGTTTGCCCCAGTGCATTTCTTTATTATTAGAGGCAGATATGTCATACATGTATCATAAAGAATCTTGGGGTAACCCCAGTACATTTCATTATCATGATTTGTTTGTTTGATTTGAGGTTTAACGTCCCGTCAACACTGTAAAGGTCATTTTGGAGACGTTGCTTCCAATTTTGTGGGACTTTTACCCGACATTGAGATGAAATGACATCTCAAGCCCTGTCGCCTTCATTATCATGAGAGGCTGATATGCAATACATGTATATTAAGTAGCTTGGGGTTTGCCCCAGTATATTTCTTTATTACAAGAGGCAGATATGCCATACATGGATCATAAAGAAGCTTGAGGTTTGCCCCAGTTCATTTCTTTATTATAAGAGGCAGATATGACATATATGGATCATAAAGAAGCTTGGGGATTGCAGCAATACGTGTTTTTATTATTGCAGGCAGATATGCCATATATGTATCATTAAGTAGCTTGGGGTTGGCCCCAGTACATTTCTATATTATAAGAGGCAGATAAGCCATACATGGATCATAAAGAAGCTTGGGGTTTGCCCCAGTGCATTTCTTTATTATAAGAGGCAGATATACCATACATGGATCATAAAGAAGCTTGGCGTTTGCCCCAGTGCATTTCTTAATTATAAGAGGCAGATATGCCATACATGTATCATTAAGTAGCTTGGGGTTTGCCCCAGTGCATATCTTTATTATTAGAGGCAGATATGCCATACATGTATCATTACGAAGCTTGGGGATTGCCCCAGTGAATTTCTTTATTATTGCAGGCAGATTTGCCATACATGTATCATTAAGTAGCTTTGGGTTTGTCCCAGTACATTTCTTTATTATAAGAGGCAGACATGCCATACATGGATCATAAAGAAGTTTGGGGTTTGCCCCAGTGCATTTCTTCATTATAAGAGGCAGATATGCCATACATGGATCATAAAGAAGCTTGAGGTTTGCCCCAGTGCATTTCTTTATTATAAGAGGCAGATATGCCATACATGTATCATTAAGTAGCTTGGGTTTGCCCAAGTACATTTCTTTATTATAAGAGGCAGATACGCCATACATGTATCATTACGTAGCTTGGGGTTTGCCCCAGTGCATTTCATTATTCCTTACGTAGCTTGGGGTTTGCCCCATTGCATTTCTTTAATGTTGCAGGCAGATTTGCCATACATGTATCATGAAGTAGCTTCGGGTTTGCCCCAGTACATTTCTTTATTATAAGAGGCAGATATGCCATACATGTATCATTACGTAGCTTGGGGTTTGCCCCAGTGCATTTCTTTATTATTGCAGGCAGATATTCCATACATGTATCATTACGTAGCTTGGAGGTTATCCCAGTGCATTTCTTTATTATTAGAGGCAGATATGTCATACATGTATCATGAAGAAGCTTGGGGTTTGCCCCAGGACATTTCTTTATTACAAGAGGCAGATATGCCATACATGTATCTTAACGAAGCTTGGGATTTGCCCCAGTACATTTCTTTATTATAAGAGACAGATATGCCATACATGTATCAGTAAGAAGCTATAGGTTTGCCCCAGTACATTTCTTTATTTTAAGAGGCATATATGCCATACATGTGTCAGTAAGTAGTTTGTGGTTTGCCCCAGTGCTTTTTTTATTATTAGAGGCAGATATGCAATGCATGTATCAGTAAATTGTTTGAGGTTTGCCCCAGTACATTTCTTTATTATAAGAGGCAGATATGCTATGCATGTATCAGTAAGTAGCTTGAGGTTTGCCCCAGTACATTTCTTTATTATTGCAGGCAGATATGCCATACATGTATCATTACGTAGCTTGGGGTTTGCCACAGTACATTTCTTTATTATTAGAGGCAGATATGCCATACGTATCATTACGTAGCTTGGGGTTTGCCCCTGTGCATTTCTTTATTATTAGAGGCAGATATGTCATACATGTATCATAAAGAATCTTGGGCTAGCCCCAGTATATTTTTTTTTATTATGAGAGGCAGATATGCAATACATGTATCATTAAGTATCTTGGGGTTTGGCCAAGTATATTTCTTTATTATAAGAGGCAGATATGCCATACATGGATCATAAAGAAGCTTGAGGTTTGCCCCAGTTCATTTCTTTATTATAAGAAGCAGATATGACATACATGGATCATAAAGAAGCTTGTGGTTTGCACCAGTACATGTTTTTATTATTGCAGGCAGATACGCCATATATGTATCATTAAGTAGCTTGGGGTTTGCCCATTTCATTTCTATATTATAAGAGGCAGATAATCCATACATGTATCATAAAGAAGCTTGGAGTTTGCCCCAGTGCATATCTTTATTATAAGAGCCAGATATGAAGAATAAAGAATGATCATAAAGAAGCTTGGGGTTTGCCCCAGTGCATTTATTTATTACAAGAGGCAGATATGCCATACATGTAACATTAAGAAGCTTGGGGTTTGCCCCAGTACATATCTTTATTTTTAGAGGCAGATATGCCATACATGTATCTATACTAAGCTTGGGGTTTGCCCGAATGCATTTCTTTATTATTGCAGGCAGATTTGGCATGCATGTATGATTTAGTAGCTTGGGGTTTGCTCCAGTACATTTCCTTATTATAAGAGGCAGATATGCAATGCATGTATCAGTAAATTGTTTGAGGTTTGCCCCAGTACATTTCTTTATTATAAGAGGCAGATATGCTATACATGTATCATTAAGTAGCTTGGGGTTTGCCCCAGTGTATTTCTTCATTATAAGAGGCAGATATGCCATACGTGAATCGTAAAGAAACTTGGGGTTTGCCCCAGTGCATATCTTTATTATTAGAAGCAGATATGTCATACATGTATCATAAAGAAGCTACGGGTTTGCCCCAGTACATTTCTATATTATTATAGGCAGATATGCAATACATGTATCATTACGTAGCTTGGGGTTTGCCACAGTACATTTCTTTATTTTTAGAGGCAGATATGCCATACATGTATCATAACGTAGCTTTGGGGTTTGCCCAGGTGCATTTCTTTATTATTAGAGGCAGATATGTCATACATGTATCATAAAGAAGCTTGGGGTTTGCCCCAGTAAATTTCTTTATTATTAGAGGCTGATATGCAATACATGTATCATTAAGTAGCTTGGGGTTTGCCCCAGTATATTTCTTTATTATAAGAAGCAGATATGCCATACATGGATCATAAAGAAGCTTGGGGTTTCCCCAGTTCATTTCTTTATTATAAGAGGCAGATATGACATACATGGATCATACAGAAGCTTGGGATTTGCACCAGTACATGTTTTTATTATTGCAGGCAGATATGCCATATATGTATCATTAAGTAGCTTGGGGTTTGCCCCCGTACATTTCTATATTATAAGAGGAAGATAAGCCATACATGGATCATAAAGAAGCTTGGGGTTTGCCCCAGTGCATTTCTTTATTATAAGAGGCAAATATGTCATACATGGATTTTAAAGAAGTTTGGGGTTTGCCCCAGTGCATTTCTTTATTATAAGAGGCAGATATGCCATACATGTATCATTAAGTAGCTTGGAGTTTGCCCCAGTACATATCTTTATTATTAGAGGCAGATATGCCATACATGTATCATTACGAAGCTTGGGGTTTGCCCGAGTGCTTTTCTTTATTATGGCAGGCAGATTTGCCATACATGTATCATTAAGTAGCTTGGGGTTTGCCCCAGTACATTTCTTTATTATAAGAGGCAGATATGACATACATTGATCATAAAGAAGTTTGGGGTTTGCCCCAGTGTATTTCTTCATTATAAGAGGCGGATATGCCATACATGGATAATAAAGAAGCTTGAGGTTTGCCCCAGTGCATTTCTTTATTATAAGAGGCAGATATGCCATACATGTATCATTAAGTAGCTTCAGGTTTGCCCGCGTACATTTCTTTATTATTAGAGGCAGATATGTCATACATGTATCATTACGTAGCTTGGAGTTTGCCCAAATGCATTTCTTTATTATTGCAGGCAGATTTGCCATACATGTATCATTAAGTAGTTTGGTGTTTGCTCCAGTACATTTCTTTATTATAAGAGGCAGATATGCCATACATGGATCATTAAGAAGCTTGGGGTTTGCCCCAGTGCATTTCTTCATTATAAGAGGCAGATATGCCATACATGGATCATAAAGTAGCTTGGGGTTTGCCCCAGTGCATTTCTTTATTATTAGAAGCAGATATGTCATACATGTATCATAAAGAAGCTTAGGGTTTGCCCTAGTACATTTCTTTATTATTAGAGGCAGATATGCAATACATGTATCATTACGTAGCTTGGGGTTTGCCCCAGTGCATTTCTTTATTACAAGGGGCAGATATACCATACATGTATCACTAAGTAGCTTGAGGTTTGCCCCAGTGCGTTTCTTTATTATTAGAGGCAGATATGCAATACATGTATCAGTAAATAGCTTGAGCTTTGCCCCAGTGTGTTTCTTTATTATTAGAGGCAGATATGCAATACATGTATCAGTAATTAGTTTGAGGTTTGCCCCAGTACATTTCTTTATTATAAGAGGTAGATATGCCATACATGTATCAGTAAGTAGCTTTAGGTTTGCCCCAGTGCGTTTCTTTATTATTAGCGGCAGATATGCAATACATGTATCAGTAAGTAGTTTGAGGTTTGACCAGGTACATTTCTTTATTTTAAGAGGCAGATATGCCATACATGTATCAGTAAGTAGCTTGAGGTTTGCCCCAGTACATTTCTTTATTATTGCAGGCAGATATGCCATACATGTATCATTACGTAGCTTGGGGTTTGCCCCAGTACATTTCCTTATTATTAGAGGCAGATATGCCATACATGTATCATTACGTAGCTCAGGTTTGCCCCAGTGCATTTCTTTATTATTAGATGCAGATATGCAATGCATGTATCAGTAAATTATTTGAGGTTTGCCCCAGTACATTTCTTTATTAAAAGAGGCAGAGATGCCATACATGTATCAGTAAGTAGCTTGAGGTTTGCCCCAGTACATTTCTTTATTATTGCAGGCAGATATGCAATACATGTATCATTACGTAGCTTGGGGTTTGCCACAGTACATTTCTTTATTATTAGAGGCAGATATGCCATACATGTATCATAACGTAGCTTGGGGTTTGCCCCAGTGCATTTCTTTATTATTAGAGGCAGATATGTCATACATGTATCATAAAGAAGCTTGGGGTTTGCCCCAGTACATTTCTTTATTATTAGAGGCTGATATGCAATACATGTATCATTAAGTAGCTTGGGGTTTGCCCCAGTATTTTTCTTTTTTATAAGAAGCAGATATGCCATACATGGATCATAAAAAAGCTTGGGGTTTCCCCAGTTCATTTCTTTATTATAAGAGGCAGATATGACATACATGGATCATACAGAAGCTTGGGATTTGCACCAGTACATGTTTTTATTATTGCAGGCAGATATGCCATATATGTATCCTTAAGTAGCTTGGGGTTTGCCCCCGTACATTTCTATATTATAAGAGGCAGATAAGCCATACACGGATCATAAAGAAGCTTGGGGTTTGCCCCAGTGCATTTCTTTATTATAAGAGGCAAATATGCCATACATGGATTTTAAAGAAGTTTGGGGTTTGCCCCAGTGCATTTCTTTATTATAAGAGGCAGATATGCCATACATGTATCATTAAGTAGCTTGGAGTTTGCCCCAGTACATATCTTTATTATTAGAGGCAGATATGCCATACATGTATCATTACGAAGCTTGGGGTTTGCCCGAGTGCTTTTCTTTATTATGGCAGGCAGATTTGCCATACCTGTATCATTAAGTAGCTTGGGGTTTGCCCCAGTACATTTCTTTATTATAAGAGGCAGATATGACATACATTGATCATAAAGAAGTTTGGGGTTTGCCCCAGTGCATTTCTTTATTATAAGAGGCAGATATGCCATACATGTATCATTAAGTAGCTTCAGGTTTGCCCCAGTACATTTCTTTATTATTAGAGGCAGATATGCCATACATGTATCATTACGTAGCTTGGAGTTTGTCCAAGTGCATTTCTTTATTATTGCAGGCAGATTTGCCATACATGTATCATTAAGTAGTTTGAAGTTTGCTCCAGTACATTTCTTTAATATAAGAGGCAGATATGCCATACATGTCTCATTAGGAAGCTTGGGGTTTCCCCAGTGATTTTCTTCATTGTAAGAGGCAGATATGCCATACATGGATCATAAAGTAGCTTGGGGTTTGCCCCAGTGCATTTCTTTATTATTAGAAGCAGATATGTCATACATGTATCATAAAGAAGCTTAGGGTTTGCCCCAGTACATTTCTTTATTATTAGAGGCAGATATGCAATACATGTATCATTACGTAGCTTGGGGTTTGCCCCAGTGCATTTCTTTATTACAAGAGGCAGATATACCATACATGTATCACTAAGTAGCTTGAGGTTTGCCCCAGTGCGTTTCTTTATTATTAGAGGCAGATATGCAATACATGTATCAGTAAATAGCTTGAGGTTTGCCCCAGTGCGTTTCTTTATTATTAGAGGCAGATATGCAATACATGTATCAGTAAGTAGTTTGAGGTTTGCCCCAGTACATTTCTTTATTATAAGAGGCAGATATGCCATACATGTATCAGTAAGTAGCTTGAGGTTTGCCCCAGTGCGTTTCTTTATTATTAGCGGCAGATATGCAATACATGTATCAGTAAGTAGTTTGAGGTTTGCCCAGGTACATTTCTTTATTTTAATAGGCAGATATGCCATACATGTATCAGTAAGTAGCTTGAGGTTTGCCCCAGTACATTTCTTTATTATTGCAGGCAGATATGCCATACATGTATCATTACGTAGCTTGGGGTTTGCCCCAGTACATTTCCTTATTATTAGAGGCAGATATGCCATACATGTATCATTACGTAGCTCAGGTTTGCCCCAGTGAATTTCTTTATTATTAGATGCAGATATGCAATGCATGTATCAGTAAATTATTTGAGGTTTGCCCCATTACATTTCTTTATTAAAAGAGGCAGAGATGCCATACATGTATCAGTAAGTAGCTTGAGGTTTGCCCCAGTACATTTCTTTATTATTGCAGGCAGATATGCAATACATGTATCATTACGTAGCTTGGGGTTTGCCACAGTACATTTCTTTATTATTAGAGGCAGATATGCCATACATGTATCATAACGTAGCTTGGGGTTTGCCCCAGTGCATTTCTTTATTATTAGAGGCAGATATGTCATACATGTATCATAAAGAAGCTTGGGGTTTGCCCCAGTACATTTCTTTATTATTAGAGGCTGATATGCAATACATGTATCATTAAGTAGCTTGGGGTTTGCCCCAGTATATTTCTTTATTATAAGAAGCAGATATGCCATACATGGATCATAAATAAGCTTGGGGTTTCCCCAGTTCATTTCTTTATTATAAGAGGCAGATATGACATACATGGATCATACAGAAGCTTGGGATTTGCACCAGTACATGTTTTTATTATTGCAGGCAGATATGCCATATATGTATCCTTAAGTAGCTTGGGGTTTGCCCCCGTACATTTCTATATTATTAGAGGCAGATAAGCCATACATGGATCATAAAGAAGCTTGGGGTTTGCCCCAGTGCATTTCTTTATTATAAGAGGTAAATATGCCATACATGGATTTTAAAGAAGTTTGGGGTTTGCCCCAGTGCATTTCTTTATTATAAGAGGCAGATATGCCATACATGTATCATTAAGTAGCTTGGAGTTTGCCCCAGTACATATCTTTATTATTAGAGGCAGATATGCCATACATGTATCATTACGAAGCTTGGGGTTTGCCCGAGTGCTTTTCTTTATTATGGCAGGCAGATTTGCCATACATGTATCATTAAGTAGCTTGGGGTTTGCCCCAGTACATTTCTTTATTATAAGAGGCAGATATGACATACATTGATCATAAAGAAGTTTGGGGTTTGCCCCAGTGCATTTCTTTATTATAAGAGGCAGATATGCCATACATGTATCATTAAGTAGCTTCAGGTTTGCCCCAGTACATTTCTTTATTATTAGAGGCAGATATGCCATACATGTATCATTACGTAGCTTGGAGTTTGCCCAAGTGCATTTCTTTATTATTGCAGGCAGATTTGCCATACATGTATCATTAAGTAGTTTGAAGTTTGCCCCAGTACATTTCTTTAATATAAGAGGCAGATATGCCATACATGGATCATTAAGAAGCTTGGGGTTTGCCCCAGTGCATTTCTTCATTATAAGAGGCAGATATGCCATACATGGATCATAAAGTAGCTTGGGGTTTGCCCCAGTGCATTTCTTTATTATTAGAAGCAGATATGTCATACATGTATCATAAAGAAGCTTAGGGTTTGCCCCAGTACATTTCTTTATTATTAGAGGCAGATATGCAATACATGTATCATTACGTAGCTTGGGGTTTGCCCCAGTGCATTTCTTTATTACAAGAGGCAGATATACCATACATGTATCACTAAGTAGCTTGAGGTTTGCCCCAGTGCGTTTCTTTATTATTAGAGGCAGATATGCAATACATGTATCAGTAAATAGCTTGAGGTTTGCCCCAGTGCGTTTCTTTATTATTAGAGGCAGATATGCAATACATGTATCAGTAAGTAGTTTGAGGTTTGCCCCAGTACATTTCTTTATTATAAGAGGCAGATATGCCATACATGTATCAGTAAGTAGCTTGAGGTTTGCCCCAGTGCGTTTCTTTATTATTAGCGGCAGATATGCAATACATGTATCAGTAAGTAGTTTGAGGTTTGCCCAGGTACATTTCTTTATTTTAAGAGGCAGATATGCCATACATGTATCAGTAAGTAGCTTGAGGTTTGCCCCCAGTACATTTCTTTATTATTGCAGGCAGATATGCCATACATGTACGTAGCTTGGGGTTTGCCCCAGTACATTTCCTGATTATTAGAGGCAGATATGCCATACATGTATCATTACGTAGCTCAGGGTTTGCCCCAGTGCATTTCTTTATTATTAGATGCAGATATGCAATGCATGTATCAGTAAATTATTTGAGGTTTGCCCCAGTACATTTCTTTATAATAAGAGGCAGAGATGCCATACATGTATCAGTAAGTAGCTTGAGGTTTGCCCCAGTACATTTCTTTATTATTGCAGGCAGATATGCCATACATGTATCATTACGTAGCTTGGGGTTTGCCACAGTACATTTCTTTATTATTAGAGGCAGATATGCCATACATGTATCATTACGTAGCTTGGGGTTTGCCCCATTACATTTCTTTATTATAAGAGGCAGATATACCATACATGTATCATAAACTAGCTTGGGGTTTGTCCCAGTGCATTTCGTTATTATTGCAGGCAGATATGCCATACATGTATCATTTAGTAGCTTGGGGTTTGACCCAGTGCATTTCTGTTTTTTTATAAAAGCAGATATGCCTACATGGATCATAAAGTAGCTTGGGGTTTGCCCCATTACATTTCTTTATTATAAGAGGCAGATAAGCCATACATGTATCATAAACTAGCTTGGGGTTTGTCCCAGTGCATTTCTTTATTATAAGAGGCAGATATGCCATACATGTATCATTTAGTAGCTTGGGGTTTGCCCCAGTACATTTCTTTATTATTAGAGGCAGATATGCCAAAATGTATCATAAAGTAGCTTGGGGTTTGCCCCAGTACATTTCTTTCTTATTAGAGGCAGATATGCCAGACATGTATCATTACGTCGCTTGGGGTTTGCCCAAGTACATTTCTTTATTATGAGAGGAAGATATGCCATGTATTCGTAAGTAGCTTTGGGTTTGCCCCAGTACATTTCTTTATTATTGCAGGCAGATACGCCATATATGTATCATTAAGTAGCTTGGGGTTTGCCTTCTTACATTCCTTTATTATAAGATATACGCCATACATGGATCATAAAGAAGCTTGGGGTTTGCACCAGTGCATTTCTTTATTATAAGAGGCAGATATGCCATACATGTATCATTAAGTAGCTTGGGGTTTGCCCCAGTACATTTCTTTATTATTAGAGTCAGATATTCCATACATGTATCATTACGTAGCTTTGGGTTTGCCCCAGTACATTTTTTATTATTGCGGGCAGATTTGCCATACATGTTTGTTTGTTTGATTTGAGGTTTAACGTCCCCGTCAACACTGTAAAGGCTTTGGGTTTGCCCCAGTACATTTCTTTATTATAAGAGGCAGATATGCCATACATGTATCATTACGTAGCTTGGGGTTTGCCCCAGTACATTTCTTTATTATCAGACGCAGAAATGCCATGCATGTATCGTTACGTAGCTTGGGGGTTGCCCCAGTGCATATCTTTATTATTGGGGGCAGATTTGCCACACATGTATCATTAAGTAGCTTGAGGTTTGCCCCAGTACATTTCTTTATTATAAGAGGTAGATATGCCATACATGTATCATTTCGTAGCTTGGGGCTTGCCCCAGTACATTACTTTATTATTGCAGGCAGATATGCCACACATGTATCATTAAGTAGCTTGAGGTTTGCCCCAGTGCATTTCTTTATAATAAGAGGCAGATATGCCATACATGTATCAGTAAGTAGCTTGAGGTTTGCCCCAGTCCGTTTCTTTATTATAAGAAGCAGATATGTCATACATGTATCAGTAAGTAGCTTGAGGTTTGCCCCAGTGCGTTTCTTTACTATTAGAGGCAGATATGCAATACATGTATCAGTAAGTAGCTTGAGGTTTGCCCCAGTACATTTATTTATTATAAGAGGCAGATATGCCATACATGTATCAGTAAGTAGCTTGAGGTTTGCCCCAGTACATTTCATAATTATTAGAGACAGATATGCCATACAGGTATCATTACGTAGCTTGGGGTTTGCCCCAGTGCATTTCTTTATTATAAGAGGCAGATATGCAATACATGTATCATTACGTAGCTTGGAGTTTGCCCTAGTACATTTCTTTATTATTAGAGGCAGATATACCATACATGGATCATCAAGTAGCTTGGGGTTTGCCCCAGTACATTTCTTTATTATAAGAGGCAGATACGACATACATGTATCATAAAGCGGTTTACCCCAGTGCATTTCTTTATTATTGCAGGCAGATATGCCATACATGTATCAGTAAGTAGCTTGGGGTTTTGCCCCAGAACATTTCTATATTATTAGAGGCAGATATGCCATGAATGTATCGTTACGTAGCTTGGGGGTTTCCCCAGTGCATTTCTTTATTATTGGTGGCAGATTTGCCACACATGTACCATTAAGTAGCTTGGGGTTTGCCCCAGTACATTGCTTTATTATAAGAGGTAGATATGTCATACATGTATCATTACGTAGCTTGGGGCTTGCACCAGTGCATTTCTTTATTATTGCAGGCAGATATGCCATACATGTATCATTAAGTAGCTTGAGGTTTGCCCCAGTGTATTTCTTTATTATAAGAGGCAGATATGCCATACATGTATCAGTAAGTAGCTTGGGGTTTGATTCAGTGCATTTCTTCTTTTTATAAAAAGCAGATATGCCATACATGGATAATAAAGTAGCTTGGGGTTTGCCCCAGTACATTTCTTTATTATTAGAGTCAGATATTCCATACATGTATCATTACGTAGCTTGGGGCTTGCCCCAGTGCATTTTTTTATTATAAGAGGCAGATATGCCATACATGTATCAGTAAGTAGCTTGGGGTTTGACCCAGTGCATTTCTTCTTTTTATAAAAAGCAGATAAGCCATACATGGATAATAAAGTAGCTTGGGGTTTGCCCCAGTACATTTCTTTATTATTAGATGCAGATATGCCAAAAATGTATCATTAAGTAGCTTGGGCTTATGCCCCAGTACATTTCTTTATTATAAGAGGCAGATATGCCATACATGTATCATTAAGTAGCTTGGGGTTTGCCCAAGTACATTTCTTTATAATTAGAGTCAGATATTCCATACATGGATCATTACGTAACTTTGGGTTTGCCCCAGTACATTTTTTATTATTGCGGGCAGATTTGCCATACATGTATCATTAAGTAGCTTGGGGTTTGCCCCAGTACATTTCTTTATTATAAGAGGCAGATATGCCATACATGTAGCATTACGTAGCTTGGGGTTTGCCCCAGTACATTTCCTTATTATTAGAGGCCGATATGCCATACATGTATCATTACGTAGCTCAGGGTTTGCCCCAGTGCAATTCTTTATTATTAGATACAGATATATCATACATGTATCATTAAAAAGATTGGGGTTTGTCCCAGTACATTTCATTATTATTAGAGGCAGATATGCCATACATGTATCATTACGTAGCTTGGGGATTGCCCCAGTACATTTCTTAATTACAAGAGGCAGATATGCAATACATGTATCATTACGTAGCTTGGGGTTTGGCCCAGTACATTTCTTTATTATAAGAGGCAGATGTAACATACGTGGATCATAAAGTAGCTTGGGGTTTGCCCGAGTTCATTTCTTTATTATTGCAGGCAGATATGCCATACATGTATCATTACGTAGCTTGGGGTTTGCTCAAGTACATTTCTTTATTATAAGAGGCAGATATGCCATTCATAGATCATAAAGAAGCTTGGGGTTTGCCCCAGTGCCTTTATTCATTATAAGAGGCAGATATGCCATACATGGATCATAAAGAAGCTTTGGGTTTGCCCCAGTGCATTTCATTATTATTAGAAGCAGATATGTCATACATGTATCATAAAGAAGCTTGGGGTTTGCCCCAGTGCATTTCTTTATTATTAGAGGCAGATAGGCAATACATGTATCAATACGTAGCTTGGGGTTTGCCCCAGTGCATTTCTTTATTACAAGAGGCAGATATACCATACATGTATCAGTAATTAGCTTGAGGTTTGCCCCAGTGCGTTTCATTATTATTAGAGGCAGATATGCTATACATGTATCAGTAAGTAGTTTGAGGTTTGCCCCAGTACATTTCTTTATTATAAGAGGCAGATATGCCATACATGTATCAGTAAGTAGCTTGAGGTTTGCCCCAGTGCGTTTCTTTATTATTAGAGGCTGATATGCAATACATGTATCAGTAAGTAGTTTGAGGTTTACCAAGGTACATTTCTTTTTATAAGAGGCAGACATGCCATACATGTATCGGTAAGTAATGTGAGGTTTGCCCCAGTACATTTCTTTATTATTGCCCGCAGATATGCCAAACATGTATCATTACGTAGCTTGGGGTTTGCCCCAGTACATTTCCTTATTATTAGAGGCCGATATGCCATACATGTATCATTACGTAGCTCAGGGTTTGCCCCAGTGCAATTCTTTATTATTACAGGCAGATATATCATACATGTAGTATTAAGAAGATTGGGGTCTGCCCCAGTACATTTCATTATTATTAGAGGCAGATATGCCATACATGTATCATTACGTAGCTTGGGGATTGCCCCAGTACATTTCTTAATTACAAGAGGCAGATATGCAATACATGTATCATTACGTAGCTTGGGGTTTTCCCCAGTACATTTCTTTATTATAAGAGGCAGATGTAACATACGTGGATCATAAAGTAGCTTGGGGTTTGCCCGAGTTCATTTCTTTATTATTGCAGGCAGATATGCCATACATGTATCATTAAGTAGCTTGGGGTTTGCTCCAGTACATTTCTTTATTATAAGAGGCATCTATGCCATTCATGGATCATAAAGAAGCTTGGGGTTTGCCCCAGTGCATTTCTTCATTATAAGAGGCAGATATGCCATACATGGATCATAAAGAAGCTTGGGGTTTGCCCCAGTGCATTTCATTATTATTAGAAGCAGATATGTCATGCATGTATCATAAAGAAGCTTAGGGTTTGCCCCAGTACATTTCTTTATTATTAGAGGCAGATATGCAATACATGTATCATTACGTAGCTTGGGGTTTGCCCCAGTGCATTTCTTTATTACAAGAGGCAGATATACCATACATGTATCAGTAAGTAGCTTGAGGTTTGCCCCAGTTCGTTTCATTATTATTAGAGGCAGATATGCAATACATGTATCAGTAAATAGCTTGAGGTTTGCCCCAGTGCGTTTCTTTATTATTAGAGGCAGATATGCAATACATGTATCAGTAAGTAGTTTGAGGTTTGCCCAAGTACATTTCTTTATTATTCCAGGCAGATATGCCATACATGTATCATTACGTAGCTTGGGGTTTGCCCCAGTACATTTCCTTATTATTAGAGGCCGATATTCCATATATGTATCATTACGTAGCTCAGGGTTTGCCCTAGTGCAATTCTTTATTATTAGAGGCAGATATATCATACATGTATCATTAAGAAGATTGGGGTTTGCCCCAGTATATTTCATTATTATTAGAGGCAGATATGCCATACATGTATCATTATGTAGCTTGGGGATTGCCCCAATACATTTCTTAATTACAAGAGGCAGATATGCAATACATGTATCATTACGTAGCTTGGGGTTTGCCCCAGTGCATTTCTTTAATATTAGAGGCAGATGTAACATACGTGGATCATAAAGTAGCTTGGGGTTTGCCCCAGTTCATTTCTTTATTATTGCAGGCAGATATGCCATACATGTATCATTAAGTAGCTTGGGGTTTGCTCCAGTACATTTCTTTATTATAAGAGGCAGATATGCCATACATGGATCATAAAGAAGCTTGGGGTTTGCCCCAGTGCATTTCTTCATTATAAAAGGCAGATATGCCATACATGGATCATAAAGAAGCTTGGGGTTTGCCCCAGTGCATTTCATTATTATTAGAAGCAGATATGTCATACATGTATCATAAAGAAGCTTGGGGTTTGCCCCAGTACATTTCTTTATTATTAGAGGCAGATATGCAATACATGTATCAGTAAGTAGTTTGAGGTTTGCCCCAGTACATTTCTTTATTATAAGAGGCAGATATGCCATACATGTATCAGTTAGTAGCTTGAGGTTTGCCCCAGTGCGTTTCTTTATTATTAGAGGAAGATATGCAATACATGTATCAGTAAGTAGTTTGAGGTTTGCCCAGGAACATTTCTTTATGATAAGAGGCAGATATGCCATACATGTATCAGTAAGTAGCTTGAGGTTTGCCCCAGTAGATTTCTTTATTATTGCAGGCAGATATGCAATACATGTATCATTACGTAGCTTGGGGTTTGCCCCAGTACATTTCCTTAATATTAGGGGCCGATATGCCATACGTGTATCATTACGTAGCTCAGGGTTTGCCCCAGTGCAATTCTTTATTATTAGAGGCAGATATATCAAACATGTATCATTAAGAAGATTGGGGTTTGCCCCAGTACATTTCATTATTATTAGAGGCAGATATGCCATACATGTATCATTACGTAGCTTGGGGATTGCCCCAGTACATTTCTTAATTACAAGAGGCAGATATGCAATACATGTATCATTACGTAGCTTGGGGTTTGCCCCAGTACATGTCTTTATTATTAGAGGCAGATGTAACATACGTGGATCATAAAGTAGCTTGGGGTTTGCCCCAGTTCATTTCTTTATTATTGCAGGCAGATATGCCATTCATGTATCATTAAGTAGATTGGGGTTTGCCCCAGTGCATTTCTTTATTATTGGACGCAGATATGCCATACATGTATCATTAAGTAGCTTGCGGATTGTCCCAATGCGTTTCTTTATTATTGGAGGCAGATATGCCATAAATGGATCCTCAAGTAGCATGAAAATGCTCCAATATAGCACTGTTATTTCAATGATAAGTAGAATGTTGAACGACGAGAAGCTTGGAGTTTGCCCCAGTGCATTTTTTTAATTGTTAGATGCATATTTGCCATACATGTATAGTTAAGTAGCTTGGGTGTTTACCCGAGTGCATTTCTTTGTTATTTGAGGCAGATATGCCATACATGTATCATTACGTAGCTTCGGGTTTGCCCCAGTGCATTTCTTTATTTTTGGAGGCAGACATGCCATACATGCATCTTTAAGTAGGTCGTGTTTACTCCAGTGCATTTCTTTATTATAAAGGGCAGATGTGCCATACAAGTATCATTAAGTAACTTTGGGTTTGTTCCAGTGCATTTTGTTTATTATTAGGAGCAGACATCCCATACATGGACCTTTAAGTAGCTTTGGGTTTGCCCAGTGCATTTCTTTATTATTGGAGGCAGATATGCCATACATAGATCTTCACGTAGCTTAGGATTGCTCAAATATAGAACTGTTATTTAAATGATAAGTAGAATGTTGCACGACGAGAAGCTTGGAGTTTGACCCCGTGCATTTTTTTATTATTAGAGGCAGATACGCCATACATGGATCATTAAGTAGCTTGGGGTTTGCCCCAGTCCATTTCCTTATTATTGGAGGCAGACATGCCATGCATGGATCTTTAAGTAGGTTGGGGTTTGCCCCATTGTATTTTGTATTATTAGAGGCAGATATGCCATACATGTATCATTAAGTAGTTTGGGGTTTGCCCAAGTGTATTTATTATTAAGGGCAGATATACCATACATAGATCACAAAGTAGCCTGGGGTTGCCCCAGTGGATTATATTTATTATTAGGGGTAGACATACCATAAAAGGATCTTTAAGTAGCTTGGGGATTGCCCCAGTACATGTCTTTATTATTGATGGCAGATATGCCATAAATGGATCTTTAAGTAGCATGAAATTGCTCCAATATAGTACTGTAATTTAAATGATAAGTAGAATGTTGAACGACGAGAAGCTTGGTGTTTGCCCCAGTGCATTTTATGAATTGTTAGAGGCAGATATGCCATACATGTATCATTAAGTAGCTTGGGGTTTGTCCCAATGCTTTTCTTTATTATTAGAGGCAGATATGCCATACATGTATCATTACGTTGCTTGGGCTTTGCCCCAGTGAATTTCTTTATTTTTGGAGGCAGACATGCCATACATGCATCTTTAAGTAGGTTGGGTTTACTCCAGTGCATTTCTGTATTATAAGGGGCAGATGTGCCATACATGGATCTTAAATAGCTTGGGGATTGCCCCAGTACATGTCTTTATTATTGGTGGCAGATATGCCATAAATGGATCTTTAAGTAGCATGAAATTACTCCAATATAGTACTGTAATTTAAATGATAATTAGAATGTTGAACGTCGAGAAGCTTGGTGTTTGCCCCAGTGCATTTTATGAATTGTTAGAGGCAGATATGCCATACATGTATCATTAAGTAGCCTGTCCCAATGCTTTTCTTTATTATTAGAGGCAGATATGCCATACATGTATCATTACGTAGCTTGGGGTTTGCCCCAGTGAATTTCTTTATTTTTGGAGGCAGACATGCCATACATGCATCTTTAAGTAGGTTGGGTTTACTCCAGTGCATTTCTGTATTATAAGGGGCAGATGTGCCATACATGGATCTTAAATAGCTTGGGGTTTGCCCCAGTGCTTTTCTTTATTTTTGGTGGCAGACATTCCATACATTGATCTTTAACTAACTTTGGGGTTTCCCCCAGTGCATTTTTATAAGAGGCAGATTTGCCATACATAGATCTTTAAGTAGCTTTGGAGTGCTCCAATATGGTACTGTAATTTAAATGTTAAGCTTAGGTTTGCCACAGTGCATTTCTTTGTTATAAGAGGCAGACATGCCATACATGGATCTGTAAGTAGCTTTGGGTGGCTTCAATATAGTATTGTAATTTATATGTAAAGTAGACATCGGCCAGTTGTGCAAAAACTGCGTCTTAAACGTGCAAATCAGTACACAAAGTTTCATGAACATAGAAACAAAGCAATGATCAGGAATTGATGCAATTCATTTACACCCTCACAAGCGACCCAAATGGAAAGAAGCAAAAACACAAGGTAACCAGACCACAATGGAAACAACAGCATAGGAGAGCCAAAAGGATGGCTACTTTCCCACAAACTGGCCAACTTGCTATCCAACATAAAAAAGGAGATACATATAATAACCGACAAACAATTACACAAATAAACGCCACAGAAGAACCACATTGTAAGTAAACATACTTCCACTCGGGATATAAATCGATTTATGCTGCTGTATTCCCAGCCCTTACTTCTGAACTATTCTCCTACTATTAGACCCAAGATTTCACATATATAAAAAAATTGTTAGAAGTGACAGCCTCGTTATGGAATTGTAAAGTGGTCTTATATGCAACAAAGTTTAGCCTATCCAGACTACAGGTTTCCTTAAAACCCCGGCCTAAAACAGCCTTAGAACAAACTTTAGCTAATGCTTGATATGAGAATATAATTGGCTATAAATAAACAATTCAATTTACATTCTTTCAAAGATTTATTAAATCATTTAAACCAGCTTTATGTGTATATTTTGAACGTATGAAGCCATCGAACTTATAAACATATAGAAAATGAAATGTGCCTGTATCTCTATGTTCTAAAACGGGTTCACTACTAAAAGTAGATCATCAGAAGAACATTTACAATATGGAATTAATGCTGTTAACAACTAAAGCAACAGCATTGTAATTGTTCTTATGATGTTCATTTTACTGTGAATCGGATAAGTGATATACAGAAACAGGCACATTTCAGACTTAGACACATGTCCCAAAACAACATTGTTATATGTAAACAGTAAACAACATCAACACAAGTACTGTTTAATGGTATTTTTATCATTGCTTACCGGTTTCAGATCTTCATGACCTCAAGATCTGAAACCGATTGGCAACAACAAAATATTATTAAATAGCACATATGGTAATGTTCTTTACTGATAATATATCCAGTTTTTTCAACGTTTATTATTATTATTATCGAAGACTCCATACCAGATGAAACTGTAAGTTACAATAAGGAGGGAAAATGCACTCTCTCCAGCAAAAATCTAACCTAGTATGAAAATAGCCTGTTTTCCTTAATCGGTTTCAACACTACACGTAGTGTACACGTACATCATCAGAAGATCAAATACAATATGGAAGTAAAGATATAAGCGCCAACTGCAAAGACGATATAAAAACAATGTAATTGTTCTTATGATGATCTGCATGTAACTGTGAACCACATTTAGAAAATTTAGGTATGGTGACATCTTTTTATTTCACATATCTTTATATACGCATTTAAATACGAGCGCCATGTGAGGAAAACCTGGCGTACACAGCCATTAAAATCACATGATTAAGTATACACACATTAAAATTGAACTTCTTAAGGCAATTCCTCATATTCCAGTTTCTCCAATTATGGACTCTTTCCAACAATAATGTTCATTATTGGATCGAAGACTACATATCGGATGAAACTGGAAGCTAAATTAAGGAAAGAAATATACCCTTCCTCCAGTATAATTTCAAACGACAATGAAATTTGCCTCTATCGGCATTTTCTAAAAAAGATTCATTACTGAAAGTAGATCATCAGAAGAACAATAACAATATGGAATTAATGCTATTTGCACCTAAGGCAATGGCGTTATAAACAACATGGTAATTGTTTTTATGATGCTGAACATTTAGTTGTGAATCGGATTATTGATATACAGAACCAGGCACAATTGAGACTTATACAAATGTCCCCCAAAAAAAGATTGTTACATGTAAAAAGTAAACAGCATGAACACAAGGACTGCTATAATGATTTTTTTATTGTTTACCGGTTTCAGATATTCATGACCTCAAGATCTGAAGCCGGCTGGCAGCAATTAAAATGCCATAAAATATTGCACGTGCTAATGTTGTTTACTGATTACATATATGCACAGAAAAAATTAAGGGAATAGACTTGCGTATACAGCTACACGATAAAAAGCACACAGTAGTGTTCAACAGAATTTTATGAATTCCTTATATTACAATTTCTTCAATGATGGAATCTATTAGCAAATGATGTTAAATATTTTAGCGAAGACTCAATACCAGATGAAACTGTAAGCTACAATTAGGATGAGAAAGGCACTCCCTCCAGTACAAATTTCACATAACATTACATGTGTCTGCATTCTCTAAATCGGTTTCAACAAAACAGGTATATTATGAGAAGAACAATTTTAATATGTAAGTTAAGATATTAGCGTCAACTGCAACGACGTTATAAAAGATTGTATTTGTTCTTTTGGTGCTCTCCATTTAGTTGTGAACCGGATTTAGAAAAAAAACAGGTACGGGTACATTTATTGTTGCATTTCTACATATCTTTATATAAACAAATATTAATATCACAAGATTAAGTATACACACATATAAAATGAAGGAGGCCTTCATGCGGACTGAACAAATTATTTGTCTAAATCGCGACGGAAGTAAGGGCGAGGATTGTGGCCACGTAAAATCGATTTAAGCCCCCCAGTGGAAATCTTCCACTGACCGTTCCAAGGCGGCTCTTCTGTGGCGATTTATTTATGTTGTTGTTTGTTACTTACTGTGTGTATCACTTGTGTCTTTTAATTTTGGATGGCCATATGGCCATTTTGTGGGAAAGTAACTGTCCATATGGCCTTCCTTTGTTTAGGTTTCCATTATGGTCTGGTCGCTTAATGTTTGTATTTCTTTCCCTTTGGTGTCTTTTATGGATGGAGTAAGTTAATTGTATCAATTCCTGATCTTTGTTTTACTTCTACTTCTTATAGCAATTCTCATATTCAAGTTTCTCAAAACATGGAATCCTTAAAAAAATAATGTTCATAATTGGATCTAAACTACATTTCGAATCAAACTGGAAACTGAAATTAGAAAAGAAATAGACACCTCAACAAGTATAACCTTGAACGAGAATGAAATGTGCCTGAATCTGTATTTTCTAAAACAGCCTTCATGCGGACTGAACAAATTATTTGTCTAAATCGCGACGGAAGTAAGGGCGAGGATTGTGGCCACGTAAAATCGATTTAAGCCCCCCAGTGGAAATCTTCCACTGACCGTTCCAAGGCGGCTCTTCTGTGGCGATTTATTTTATGTTGTTGTTTGTTACTTACTGTGTGTATCACTTGTGTCTTTTAGTTTCGGATGACCATATGGCCATTTTGTGGGAAAGTAACTGTCCTTATGGCCTTCCTTTGTTTAGGTTTCCATTATGGTCTGGTCGCTTAATGTTTGTATTTCTTTCCCTTTGGTGTCTTTTATGGGTGGAGTAAGTTAATTGTATCAATTCCTGATCTTTGTTTTACTTCTACTTTTTATTACTAAACGTAGATCATCAGACGAACAATTACAATATGGAATCTATGCTGTTAGCAACTAAAGCAACGTCATTATAAAAAAAGTGTAATTGTTCTTATGATGATGTACATTTAGTTGTGAATCGGATTAGCGATATATAGATACAGGCACAATTCAGTTTTAGACAAACGTCCCAAAACAAGATTGTTATATGTAAAAAGTAACAACATTAACCCAAGGACTTTTTAATGGTATTTTTATTATTGCTAACCAGTTTCAGATCTTCATGACCTCCAGTTCTGAAACCGTTTGGCAACATTAAAAATCCTATTAATTAGTGAATGTGCTAATGTTGTTTACTGATTACATATATGCGCAGCAAAATGTAGGGAAAGATACTTCGTACATAGCTGCAGGATAAGAAAGCACAGAGTAGTGCACGACATGATTTTCTGAATTTCTCTTATTCAAGTGTCTTCAATTATGGAATCTTTTTGCAAAGAATGTTCATGTTAAATAAACTAAGGTGAAAAAAGGGACTTCTTCCAGGAGAAATTTAACCTTGCATCAAATGTGCCTGCATATTGTTAATCGGTTTCAAAATTACAGGTAGATCTTCAGAAGAACAGTTACAATATGAAAGTAGCAGATATAAGCGTCAGCTGCAACGACGTTATAAAAACATTGTAATTGTTCTTATGATGTTCTGCATTTAGTTGTGAACCGGATTTTTGAAATACAGATAAGGGAACATATATTTTGTCTTACAAAAAGTTTACATATACATCTAAATTCGAGCGGCACATGTGAGGAAAAAGTGGCGTACACACCCATTTGTATCACAAAACTAATTTTCACAAGACTAAGTATACACACATTTAAACTGAACTTCTTAAAGCAATCCTTCATATTCCAGTTTCTCGAACTATGGAATGTTTAAAAAATAATGTTCATTATTGGATCGTAGACTACATATCGGATGAAACTGGAAGCTGAAATAAATACAGATTTAGACACTTCTCCCAGTAAAACCTTAAAGGAGAATGAAATGTGCCTCTATCTGTATTTTCTAAAAAGTTTTTTTACAACAGGTTTATCATCAGAAGAACAATAACAATATGGCATTAATGATGATAATACCTATAGCAACGACATTATAAACAACATTGTAATTGCTCTTATGATGGTGAGCATTTTGTTGTAAATCGGAATAGTGCTATACAGAACCAAGCACAATTCAGTTTTAAAAAATGTCCCAAAACAAGATTATTATATGTAAAAAGTAAACAATATTCACACAAGGATTGTTTAATGGTAGTTGTGTTTTTGCTAACCAGTATATGATCTTTATGACCTCAAGATCTGAAACCAATTGGCAACAATAAAAATACTGTCAAATAGTTCATGGGTAATATTGTTTACTGACTACATACAAGCGGAGCAAATATAAAGGAAATAAACTTGCGTACACAGCTCCGAGATAAGAAAGCACACAGTGGTGCTCAACATGATGTTGCTAATTCCACACATTCCAACGTCTTCAATTATAGAATCGTTTAGCAAAGATTGTTTATAACCAGTGCTTCAGCTGAAGTGCACGACCCGCCGGATGCTTTTAGCTTTATGAGTGTTACCATATATGGGTATGGCGGCCATTTTGGTCATGTGACCTGGACATAAAACGGTTCCCCCAATTAATGCGCCTTATCGTAAGAGGCAAAAATATATCTTATACTTTAGTACTGTATTCTGAATCGTTTGCAGGATAAAATCCAACACAAAAGCATATGTGTCAAAGTTTGACCTAGGCACAAAGAAGGTCAAGGTCAACCCAGGGTCACCATTTTAGCAATTTATGATGGGCCTACGTTCCAGATGCTATTTATCAAGTTTCGTGGAAATCTGCACAGTGGTTCTGGAGAAGACTATTTTTGAAGGGTTTTTACCAAATATTGCTTGGCGGCCATTTTGGTCATGTGACCTGGACCCCATGAGGAAATTTTGGTTTCCCCCATCCCGTAGAGGCTCCATATGAAATTTGACTTCAATCGGCCCAACGATTTCCGAGGAGAAGCAGTTCGAAAATTTTCACATTTTTCGCCTCGGCGAGGCTGTACTAAATGGAATGTAATATTTCGCAAGTTCATTGATAAGATCTCATTGATATTTATCAGTATGCCAAAAATTGTTTAAATATTCCAAGCGGTTAAGTCACTATCACCAATTTTCACAAACGGATTACGGACGGACATATAGACAGACCATATATGGCTTGGCGGCCATTTTGGTCATGTGTCCTGGACCCCATGAGCAATATTTGGTTTCCCCCATCCCATAGAGGCTCCATATGAAATTTGATTTCAATCGGCCCAACGGTTTCCGAGGAGAAGCAGTTCGAAAATTTTCACATTTTTCGCCTCGGCGAAGCTATACTAAATGGAATGTAATATTTCGCAAGTTCATTGGTTAGATCTCATTGATATCTATCAGTATGCCAAAAATTGTTTAAATATTCCAAGCGGTTAAGTCACTTTCACCATTTTCACAAACGGGTTACGGACGGACAGACAGACAAACCATATATGGCTTGGCGGCCATTTTGGTCATGTGACCTTGACCCCATGAGCAAATTTTGGTTTCACCCATCCCATAGAGGTTCCATATGAAATTTGACTTCAATCGGCCCAACGGTTTCCGAGGAGAAGCAGTTCGAAAATTTTCACATTTTTCGCCTCGGCGAGGCTATACTAAATGGAATGTAATATTTCGTAAGTTCATTGGTTAGATCTCATTGATATCTATCAGTATGCCAAAAATTGTTTAAATATTCCAAGCGGTTAAGTCACTATCACCAATTTTCACAAACGGGTTACAGACGGACCCAAAGAAGGTCAAGGTCAACCCAGGGTCACCATTTTAGCAATTTATGATAGGCCTACATCCCAGATGCTATTTATCAAGTTTCGTGGAAATCTGCCCAGTGGTTCTGGAGATGACTATTTTTGAAGGGTTTTTACCATATATGGCTTGGCGGCCATTTTGGTCATGTGACCTTGACCCCATGAGCAAATTTTGGTTTCCCTATCCCATAGAGGCTCCATATGAAATTTGACTTCAATCGGCCCAACGGTTTCCGAGGAGAAGCAGTTCGAAAATTTTCACATTTTTCGCCTCGGCGAGGCTATACTAAATGGAATGTAATATTTCGCAAGTTCATTGGTTAGATCTCGTTGATATCTATCAGTATGCCAAAAATTGTTTAAATATTCCAAGCGGTTAAGTCACTATCACCAATTTTCACTTACGGGTTACGGACGGACAGACAGACAAACCATATATGGCTTGGCGGCCATTTTGGTCATGTGACCTTGACCCCATGAGCAAATTTTGGTTTCCCCCATCCCATAGAGGCTCCATATGAAATTTGACTTCAATCGGCCCAACGGTTTCCGAGGAGAAGCAGTTCAAAAATGTTCGAAAATTTTCACATTTTTCGCCTCGGCGAGGCTATACTAAATGGAATGTAATATTTCGTAAGTTCATTGGTTAGATCTCATTGATATCTATCAGTATGCCAAAAATTGTTTAAATATTCCAAGCGGTTAAGTCACTATCACCAATTTTCACAAACGGGTTACGGACGGACAGACAGAACGACAGATTGACAGACTGACAGAATGACACGGTGATTTTAGGGCACTCTTAGAAAAAACCGACTTCAGTCGGTTGCTTTTTCTGCGGGTCGTGCAATTTTATCAAAGACTCATTACCAGCTGAAACTGTAAGGTAAGCTAAGGAGGAAAAAGGCACTCCCTCAAGTATAAATTTCACATAAAATATAATGTGCCTGTATTCTCTAAATCGGTTTCAACACTACAGCTAGATTATCAGAAGAATAATTACCATATGTAAGTTAACTGCAACAGTGTAATTCTTCTTATGGTGATCTGCATTTTCTTTATTTCTACATATCATTATATTCACAGCCATTAATATCACAATATTAAGTACACACACATTAATATTGAACTTCTAAGCAATTCCTCATATTCCAGTTTCTCCAAATATGGAATCTTTCAAACAATCATGTTCATTATTGGAACGATGACTATATATCGAAACAAACTGAAAGCCAAATTAAGAGAAGAAATAGACTCTTCCTCCAGTATAACTTTAAACGAGAATGAAATATGCCTCTATCTGTATTTTCTGAAACAGTTTCACAACTTGTAGTATGACTATCTGATTTTCTCTTTGAAATGATGCTGAAATAATTTCGATACAGAACAATAAACTCTGGGCGGAGATTAGAAACCACTGTAGCTGCAAAAGGCGGAGCCAAAAAGCGTACAATAAGTTCCCAATTTCGGAAGTTGTTGTACCCCCTTCCTACGGAAATAAAAATTTCGAAACAATAGTTCGCCTGTACTTTTATAGTGTCACCTTGACATATTTACCTAGCAAAATTACACTTCTTTTCACGATAGTTCGTTTGTTTGATTTCGAAGAGGTTTAACATTGTATTGTCACCGACAACATTGTATTGATCATGTAGACGTTGCTTTCGGTTTTGTAGGTCTTGTACCCAAAACTGTGATGAAATGACATCTAAGCCCTGCCACCCAATTAAACCAATAGCGTTACCTGAAAGCGTTTGCCTTACCCTCTTCCCCTTGACAATTAATAAAACAATAAAAAAACCCGCCCATCGGAGCTTGGAGAAATAGATTGGACTGCACGATGCTACCACGCAAAGCTGATACCAACCGCACATTATTACTGGTAGCCCGTTTAGAAGGTCTAAGCCTGACCAGGAAAGTTGCTGCGAGTCTGCCCGTCCATGCTTACAAACCTTATTAGTTTCATTGGGCGACAGGACTTGAGATGTCATTTGATCTAAATGTCGAGTAAAAGTCCCACAAAATTGTAAGTAGCGTCTCCAAAAGGACCTAAATATTGTTCGGGGATGTTAAACCTCAAATCAAACAAAATAATACATAAACAAATCCCTTAGAAACAAATATATATAAGGTTGGTTATAATCACAAACAGTGCAAACAAAATAAATGAAAAACTAAGCGCTTTCGGCTTTCGCCTTCTTCAGATGTTAAAAACTCTGAAGAAGGCGAAAGCCGAAAGCACTTAGTTTTTTCATTTATTTTGTTTGCACTGTTTGTGATTATATCCAACCTTATACTAACCCCAAATCATAATTGTATCCAGTTATCGGATCCAGTGCCACCGAGTAGATTTTTTGTTTGATGTTTTGCCTCATTTCCCCCTTTATATATATACACAAATAAATAAATAAATGAGACAATTTCTGATGTATCCACACACCACACTGTCCGGTTACAAAATGAAGAAGCTGACATCTGCAGAGCGGAAGTGGGCGGGATTGTCATACTACAAGCCAGTTATGATATTCCGCCTACCTCGAAATTGTAAACTGCTTATGTCTCGTTGAGCATACTATCACTATAACTTAAAGTAGATTTTCAATATGTAATTTATTCTGTTAGCACCTAAAGGCAACGGCGTTATAAACAACTTTATAATTGTTCTTATGATGATGTCCATTTAGTTGAGAATCGGATTAATGATATACAGATATACAGATACAGCACAATTCAGTCTTAGATAAACGTCCCAGAACAAGATTACTATATGTAAAAATAGCCATCGGAAGAGATGGCAAATCCCCCGACCAAAAGCCAATATGGCCTTCAGAAGATTGTTCACCAATAGAAAGTGCAACAGAATTAAACCCGCAATATATCACAAAAGTATTGCAGTTATGACTATCACAAGATTATACTCTCAGGGGAGATAACTAAAAAACCAGGGCACTCAGAAATGTGGTTCTTGCGCATGACATGCCTGCTTAAGCTCGTGTATTTCTGTTCAAAGTACCATCGATATGTTTCAAAAGGTATTGGAGATATGGTGATCACAAGCTGGTCATACTGTTATATTGGAAGGGTAGATAACTCAAATACCACAGCACCAACACTTGTGGTTCTTGCACATGACATCCTTTCTGTACCTTGTATACAATTGTGCCAAGTTCCTTCAATATATCTCAAAGGGTGTTGGAGTTATGGCCATCACAAGGTTATATTGCCAGGGGAGATAACTAAAAAACCAGAGCACCCAGAGTTGTAATTCTTGAGCATGACACACCTGCTTAACCTCATGTACATCTTCATTAAGTACCACAAATATGTCTCAAATGGTATTGTAGGTACGATGATCACAAGGTTGTCATACTGTTATATTGGAAGGGGAGATAACTCAAATATCATGGCACCCAGAGTTGTAGTTCTTAGGCATGAAGGGCCGTCTCAACGTTGTATACAATTGTGCCAAGTACCATCAATATATCTCAAAGGGTATTGGAGTTATGGCCATCACAAGGTTATATTGTCAGGGGAGATAATTAAAAAATCAGGGCACCCAGAGTTGTGGTTCTTGCACGTGACACACCTGCTTAACCTCGTGTACAACTGTACCAAGTATCATCAATATATCTCAAAGAGTGTTGGAGATGTGGCCATCACAAGGTAGTGATTCTATATTATTGGAAGGGGAGATAACATAAAAAACATGGCACCCAGAGTTGTGGTTCTTGTGCATGACACACCTTCTCAGCCTTGTGAACAACTGTGCCAGGTATCATCAATTTATCTTAAAGGGTATTGGAATTATGGCCATCACAAGGTTGTCACTCTATTTTATTGGAAGGGGAGATAACTCCAAAACCATGGCAACCAGAGTTGTGGTTCTTGTGCATGACACGCCGTCTCAGCCTTGTGAACAACTGTGCCAGGTACCATCAATATATCTGAAAGGGTTTTGGAGTTATGGCCATCACAAAGTAGTCATTCTATTTTATTATAAGGGGAGATAACTAAAAAAGTATGTCATCTAGAGTTCTGGTTCTTGCGCATAACACACCATCTCTGACAGCCTTGTAAACAATTGTGCCAAGAACCATCAATGAATCTCAAAGGGTATAGGAGTTATGGCCATCACAAGGTTGTCACTCTATTTTATTGGAAGGGGAGATAACTCCAAAACCATGGCAACCAGAGTTGTGGTTCTTGTGCATGACACGCCGTCTCAGCCTTGTGAACAACTGTGCCAGGTACCATCAATATATCTCAAAGGGTATTGGAGTTATGGCCATCACAAAGTAGTCATTCTATTTTATTAAAAGGGGAGATAACTAAAAAAATATGGTATCCAGAGTTCTGGTTCTTGCGCATGACACACCGTCTCGGCCTTGTGAACAATTCTGCCAATAACCATCAATGAATCTCAAAGGGTATAGGAGTTATGGCCATCACAAGGTTGCGTCTACGGACGGACGGACAGACGGACGGACGCCAGGCTGATCGCTATATCCCCCGAACCTATTCGGTCGGGGGATAAAAAGTGAACAACATGAACACAAGGACTATTTCATGGTATTCATATATGTGACTTCAGTTTCTTTCTTTTCTTGTCATCCTGTCTTGAAATTCTGCTTTTTTCTTTGGACCTGTAGAAAAATATCAATCGACAATAAAGAGTACTTAATAGGTTATATGTCTTGCCTTAAATGCCGAAAAATATGAATGCATCAATTAAGGTTTCTGTATCCAGTCGTGCCCTTCGGAGTCTTTCTGTTTTTTTGTTGTTTTTTTTGATCGATTTAAAAATAGAAGTGAATGTAATGATCAGAAATATATACAATTAAATTCCACTGGGGTGCTTAAATCGAAGCCCCCGACTGTAATTTTTCAAGTATCAGCTTAAGGCGGTTGTTTTGTCACAATACATACTTGTTAATTTTCGTCTTTGAAAGTACGTATCGCTTTAATATCCTTGTAAAGGTTATTGTCTGTTTTTAAAATATTCACCATTAAGATATCTGAAGGGAGCGTATCGACCGCTGGATTTCTTAACGGTGAAGATTTTAAAAATATGCATTAACCTGCTTTGTGTTTGCCTTTGACACATTGCCCTGATTTATAACAGTCCAATAATAGCTTACCATAAAGTAAGCTGGTTTCTTCTATTTGTGTGCTACAATATAGAACTGTAATTTAAATGTTAAGTAGAAGTAAAACAAAGATCATGAATCGGTACAATTAACTTACTCCATCAACCAAAGACAACAAAGGGAAAGAAACACAAACACGAAGCGACCAGACCATAATGGAAACCTAAACCAAGGAAGGCCATAAGGACAGTTACTTTCCCACAAAATGGCCAAATGGCAATCTTAATTAAAAAGACACAAGTGATACACACAATAAGTAACAAACAATAACATTCTTTCTACTGACCGTTCCAAGGCGTTCGAATCCGGCCACCGCTATCAAGGTGTGTCCTTGGGCAAAATTGAAAAAAGGTGAAATGATCAGGAACTGATACAATCAGATCCCACATCATATCCAAAACATCACAAGGGAAAGTGAAAACATAAAATTACATCAATTTACAATAGAGACAACTTATTCCCCGAGTCATGCAGCTCTTTCCCAAACAGGTGGTGACTCAGAGAATAATGCGAAACAA
Source organism: Lucinisca nassula (assembly GCA_963580285.1). Taxonomy (NCBI): domain Eukaryota; kingdom Metazoa; phylum Mollusca; class Bivalvia; order Lucinida; family Lucinidae; genus Lucinisca; species Lucinisca nassula. The sequence continues at coordinate 45,763 of CAUZLF010000558.1, forward strand.
AAGATGTATAAAAACACATAATGAATAGAATAAAATTTAAAATTACAAACGCCAAACACATCAAACAGGAAGGAAACACAACACAACCCACTACAAGTGGCAAATTTGAATGTTCAGACCAACAGACATGGACTCCATAAGACACATTATGACACTGCCCCACTCCACCCAGGTGTAAATGGGTAGCAGTGGTGAATAAAGTCACTGCCCCTCTCTCACGCACGTGTAAACATCTGGAATGTGTGTTCGAGAGCGATTCAATAAGCTTGGAAGCTTTCGTCGCAATCGAACTAAAATAAATTAGTATAATTTAAGGCGGTTCTTCTGTGGCGGTTTATTTATGTAATTGTTTGTTTTTGCGATTTGTGATTTGATAAATAAAGTACAATATTATGTTATGATCTTCGATATTTAAATTTCGGAGATGTAACTGGATCTCACTGTATCGTTTCATGATCATTTCTGTATCAATTTAAATGGTGAAACTAATATATTCAATAGTATTGCTAATCATACCAATGTTGAGGGCATCAGTAAGTGCCTTATTCAAAGACTTTGACTCAGTCAAAGTACACTCCTTATCCGCGTCTTCATAATTGTCGCCTGTGATAGCCTCAACTACTGCACAGAGTGCTTCTACTGCGAAGACCTGTTCAATGTAGGTATCTGCCAGACTGAAATGAGAATAATTTTGATTAGAAAAGCGACCGAAAAACACGGATGACTTACCTGAAAATAAATTGAAGTTTTGGGCTTAAGCACACAGTGAGAAACAAACGAAAAATCCAATCCATTAATAAAGAAGTTATTAACCAGACATGGAAAAAAGATCATTTTAGAATAAGAATAACCTTGGCATTAGACACAAAGACCTTGGTCCGCACGAACAATCATCACATAGTGCTTAACATTGTTGCCGACTTAGCTCAAATGCATCAAAAATAGGAAAGTTAGTGACTGGACTCGAAAAAAACCTTGTTTATTTGACCTCTTAGTACGCCTGCACGTCTGTATCTGGGTTTCGCCTGTAAAACATCGTCTCAAGATGTTTACCAATTCTGCCAAGTAATTTAAAAAGTATTGACCGTATTTAATTTTGGGAGACGTTTGAACTCTTAGTACCTCTTTGACATTGTAGTTACATATTTTCGATTTCCGCGTATCATGATAGTTTAAGTTTCTACGAAATGATTTGAAACCGCCACCCCGCCCATCGGGGCTTTAAGAAACAGATGGGGTGCATGATGCTTCCACACAGAGCTGAATTCGACCGCGCATGAGTTCTGGCAAATCGCTTAGAGGATCTAGAAAGTAGAAGTAAAACAAAGATCAGGAATCGATAAAATTGACTTACTCCATCCATCAAAGACACAAACACGAAGCGACTAGACCACAATGGAAACCTAAACAAAGGACGGCCAAAAGGACAGTTACTTTCCCACAAAATGTCCTAATGGCCATCTAAATTCACAAGTGACACACACAATAAGCAACAAATAATAACAAAAATAAACCGCCACATAAGAACCGCCTTGGAACGGGCATTGGAAAGAATTCCAAGGTTGTGGGGGGGGGGGGGGGGGCTTTAATCGATTTTACATGGCCATTATCCTCGCCCTTAATTCTGTCACGGTATAACCACTAATTTTGTTTAGTCCGCGTGAAGACTAAACAAAGACTAAGCCTGCCCAGACAAAGCGGTGCGAGTCAGCGCCAATAACCCTTACTGGTTTCATTTGGCAACAGGGAGTGCTGTTTATTAACTAAGTTTATCAAACTTCGAAGATGAAGAAATGTTATCAGCGCCCGGATAGCTCAGTCGGTAGAGCACTTGCTTTGTAAGCGAGGGGTCGCCTGTTCTGGTCGCATTTTTAACTTCATTTCTTTATGATTAATCTAATTCAGATGTCATTTCATCTCAATGTCAGGTAAAAGTCCCATAAAACTGGAAGTCACGTCTCCAAAATGTCATATACTGTGTTGACGGGGACGTTAAACCTCAAATCAAACAAAACAAACAAAGAACTTGAATCCTGAAATAACAGGCTCTGTCTCTGGTCGGGCTCATCGGAGTCTAACTGTTGGTTTTCTTTTGCTCAAGCATTTCAGTGGTTTTTTGCTGTCGAGTCCTCACCGTTGTCTCACCTCTGTGGTTCTTTGATTTTTGTGTTCACGGAGATGTTGCACTGATGAGTTAGGAGGCCTTCATGCGGACTGAACAAATTATTTGTCTAAATCGCGACGGAAGTAAGGGCGAGGATTGTGGCCACGTAAAATCGATTTAAGCCCCGCAGTGGAAATCTTCCACTGACCGTTCCAAGGCGGCTCTTCTGTGGCGATTTATTTATGTTGTTGTTTGTTACTTGCTGTGTGTATCACTTGTGTCTTTTGGTTTTGAATGGCCATATGACCATTTTGTGGGAAAGTAACTGTCCTTACGGCCTTCCTTTGTTTAGGTTTCCATTATGGTCTGGTCGCTTAATGTTTGTATTTCTTTCCCTTTGGTGTCTTTTATGGGTGGAGTAAGTTAATTGTATCAATTCCTGATCTTTGTTTTACTTCTACTTTTAAGTTCGGACCTGTAAATACGATATTGACTTTAGAAATATGGAACCGGGTTCCACTCTTTACACTACACTTCCTCATAATCTTATAAAAGAAAAGCTTAATGATTTAATTGAATGGGCTTTTCACAGAGAAGATTCTCTCTATCTTGCATGTAATGTCAGAAATGCATTTTTCACTTCTAAAGAGCATAAGAATTATACACTTTGGTCATGTCAGAAAGTGTGTGATGCCCTCATCTTTCTACTTGACAATATTTATATTAGATTCGGTAGTAAGTTATTTAGACAAATTGTGGGTATTCCGATGGGTACTAATTGCGCACCTCTTGAGGCTGATCTGTTCTTGTATTGTTATGAAAGAGACTTCATTTTGTCGCTTTCCATTGATAACCAATCTGAAATTATTGAAGCTTTTAGCTCTACTTCTAGATATTTAGATGATTTATTAAATATTGATAATACCTATTTTGATGGTTTGATCAGTCAGATTTACCCCCTAGAACTTCTCGTAATAAATTTTTAACGGCTAAACTCCTTAATCAGGGTTATCGGTACCATAAACAACGCAAAGCCTTTTCAAAATTTTATAGACGCCATTCTGATTTAATTTCAAAATTCAATATTGGACTTAAATCTCTTCTGCAACAAGGTCTATCGGAACCCGAATTTTATGGTGACTTAGTATATAAATTCAGAAAAATATATAACCGCAATGACTTCAGCACCCAATTTCGTAAAATCATTCTTCGATATAAAAAGATTGGGTACAACATGGATACTATACGACAGACTGCATGCATGGTAGTTAACCCAATCACGGTTGGCAACTTTGCTTCCCTCTTTAATTGCACGCCGGTGGGTCAGGCCTCAGATTCTATGACGGCTCCAACGTAAAGGCTTATTGAAAATTAGAGAGACAATGTCGGTTGGTGCCTGATGCTCTGTCTCTGGTCGGGCTCATCGGAGTCTAACTGTTGGTTTTCTTTTGCTCCAGCATTTCAGTGGTTTCTTGCTGTCGAGTCCTCACCGTTGTCTCACCTTTGTGGTTCTTTGATTTTTGTGTTCACGGAGATGTTGCACTGATGAGTTAGGAGGCCTTCATGCGGACTGAACAAATTATTTGTCTAAATCGCGACGGAAGTAAGGGCGAGGATTGTGGCCACGTAAAATCGATTTAAGCCCCCTAGTGGAAATCTTCCACTGACCGTTCCATGGCGGCTCTTCTGTGGCGATTTATTTATGTTGTTGTTTGTTGCTTTCTGTGTGTGTCACTTGTGTCTTTTGGTTTTGGATGGCCATATGGCCATTTTGTGGGAAAGTAACTGTCCTTATGGCCTTCCTTTGTTTAGGTTTCCATTATGGTCTGGTCGCTTAATGTTTGTATTTCTTTCCCTTTGGTGTCTTTTGTGGGTGGAGTGGGTTAATTGTATGAATTCCTTATCTTTGTTTTACTTCTACTTTTCAAGCAGCACTTATCTCATCACGGAAAAGTTTTCTGCAAGAACGGTTGATAAACCATAGGTGGGCACTTTCACATTACATTAGAGGTATATAAAATGTCCTTTTGAGCCTTAATTCCTTTACTGAGTATGATATCTTGTTCAATTTTTCAACTGTGTTATAAGCATATGGTTATATTTTTTCAGTGGTGAAAATTTGATGAGAATTGGTCCAGTAGTTTTTGCACAATCTGCAAAAATGTCTCTTTTTGGGTACAGAAAAAATTCTCATTTTATAATTTGCATAATAAATTTGCTTTACATGTAGAAATAGTGAAGAGCAGTTGTGTTCAGACAACACTATTTTGAAGCCACAATGCATCAGTTTCAACAGAAAAAAAATTGTGAACCTGTCTTTGAAATTTACAAAAATGCATCGATTTGTGTAAATTGCAAAAATTTGTCCCAAAATGTCCCCTCCAGGACCAGGGGTTCAACATCAGTGTTAAATACATAGATAAACAGAAGATTTTTTATTAAAACAGAAGTTCAACATGATATTAATTAAAGTATGTGCATCTTGTGGATGTAAATAGCTCTTACAACATGATATGAAACATGGAATAGCTGTACTATCATTTGTCCCCAAAAAATGTCCTCTCCAGACATAGTTTTTTTTCTCATATCTCTTAAGTTTTAAAGTAAATCATGATTGGGGACAAGAAGTTCCAATGTTCAGTGTCCTTTTTTCGTTGATTCATAGTATAGGGTAGGCTTCTTTGCAAGAAATTAAAAAAAAAAGACGGAAAATTACTAATGTCCCCTCCAGGACATTTTATATAGCATCATAACACATATAAAATCTGCTGAGGAGATGTCTTAACTTCTTTATTTAACTTATTTTTTTATGTCCAAATGAGTGTTACACAAAATTATTTGCCTGTAAACATACCTGAAGTACTAAAAAATAATAATTGTTCATATAAGTTTTATGCAGAGCAAGTGGAAAACTAATGAAATTATGGCAAATTACCACAATGTATTAATGTCAGTAAAGAAGGTGAGCTTTTTACTCACCTGACTATGAGAAATGATACTTCAAGTCTTAAATAGCATATGAAATATTATAAACAATAATATATTTGTGCATAGCCACACAAAGAAAGTGTACTGGAGAGGACATTTTTTGGGACACTTATGAAATTATATCAAGGAGCCCTAAAACTACCCTATATTAAAGGGCTAGGAACATTTTTGAATAGGGGTGTAACGATGCATCGATAGTTCGATGCATCGCGATAGGGACTGCCTCGATAGCAATGCATCGATAGTACTTTGGACTATCGATAGCTATCGCCGATAGTTCACTCAACTATCGATAGTTTCGATTGTTTTTGTATTTTTCTTGAATATACTTTGAAAATATACCTGTACTGTTGTGTAATTACGCAAGTATTTTTGCTTAGGAAATCCATTCAGCTGTAATCAGGACAGACTGATAAGCCTTCACATATGTGCATGATGATCTGAGTCTTCGCTGGTCGCACATGTGTATCATAGTTTTTGCCGTGTGGTGAATTTCTCGCGGCGATGAATTTCCCGCCGTCATTTTTGCACGTGCAGTTGAGGCAGTCAGAAATTTTCCCGCGTTTTTCAATAACAAAACGTCAATGATAGTTTGATCACGCGTTTGTTGCATGCAACTTTTTGAAAGCATGACAGTGAAACCTGTGCGACATGTGAAGGCTCAGATCAGCCTGCGCAGTCATATATAAATGTTTGCTGTTTGTACTATCCTTGCGTAGTATAACTTCTGGGACAAACGCCATTTCCCTGTTCAGTTTCGAAGACATTTGCAAGATGCACAAGCTGATCTTTTGTATGAAGAAATGTTTGTTTTTGCTGTGTGCTGACTTATTCATATAGGTAAATAAATGCGTAATAAATGACGGTATAATGCAGTTTAACTTGTTGTATATGTGACTCTTTTTGCGCATAAGGACCAGACTATTAAACTGCACTTTTGTGGTCTCATTAGAAATGCATTTCTCGAAAAATGCACAGAATGTGCATGCGAGTACATGATAGACTCAGATGTCGGCAAGTATGCACAAATGCATCAATGATGATGTCATCAGTCGGCTGGCCTGACCGATTGGGATTGAATTCTTGGGGGAATATTTAAGCAGGCAAAGTTTTATTTTCCTGTCGTCATCCTGCAGGGGGAAAAAAACGTGCAGCGCGAGGCCTTAGGTCTCCGTCTATTAAGTACTTTCTTAAGGTGATTCTGGACGTTTTGATGGGTGGACACTGGACAACCTGGGACAAATTGGCGTTTTTATTTTTCGTGGGTCTTTCTGATTCTATTTTTGGTTGTCTTTGTATTATAATAGAGGGATATTCCAAAAAAAAATAACATGTCGAAACGGCCAAATTTCATTACATGAAAACTTTGTTTTATTATTGCTGCTTGTCTTAGCTGTCTTTTGTGCAAGGACTAAATGTCCACAGAGTCAAAGAGCCTAGGTCAAGCCCTGTACATATTGCTAAATGAAAAAAACCGACTTGATAATTGCTTTACTTCTATTTTGATAGTCTAGCTTTTGATGCTAACTTCAAATAAAAAAAATGTAAGTTCAAGTTTTAATGCAGTTTGTTAGATTCATGTCGCCCTTAAAGAGGTGCTAAAATAGCGTGCTGTGATTGCGTAATACTATGTAATAATCGGGTTACCTAATTAACTGAATCCACAGATTAATTTAACACAGGCGGCAAACATCAAAGAATCGAAGAACGATCAGCATGTGTCAGTTTTCACAAGCAGAAAATCTCAAACACTGCAAAGGTATTAAAGCTATGATAACCATCACTTACAGGCATATATACTGGAAGCAGCAAACTATTTTTAGGCGGTGGTGGGGATATATATAAAGAGCCGTCTCCCCATGATGTTTTTTTTCTGGAATAGCCCCGAGGGAATGAATACTGATAATGAAACACACAATAAACATACAATTTTAGGCCATTGGAATTTTCCTAACTCGTTCTGTCACTCTTAGCCATTTTATGTGAGTGATATAACATATATGAATCATTTAGAAGTGTTCCCGATAGTGTCACGATAGTATCGTGATAGTATGCCACGATAGTGATAGTATCGTGATAGTAGTTTCCACGATAGCAATACTATCACGATAGTCAAAATTGCCATCGATAGTCAGCCCTATTTTTGAAGGGGTCAACATAGGCTTTCCCTTCCCCCTCCTGCTACCAAAAGTATTGTTGAAAATTCTTTTATCTATATATGAACCAGGGCACAGTATTTCCTACAATTTCCCTTACGAAAATAAATTCCGAATATCTCCAAGATTTGTCATTTTCCGGAATATTCTAGAAATTGACAAAATATTCCATAAATCGATTTGGAATTACGGTATTTGGAATGAGTTGTCATTCATGTGGCCACTGGAATTTTCTGTCATTGACAAATATTTCCATAAAATGACAAACTCTAAGTTCTGTCATTTTATGGAATTATTTGGAATCATGAAGTGACAAATAATTCCTAATAATGACAATGGTAAACATCTATCATCAAATGTCATTTTCTGGAACTTACACAACAAACAGACACTACTATAAACCCTGTCATCACTGAGTGGAATTTTCTGTCATTTTTTGGAACCATCAATCTTCATCTCTGACAGGTTCCCACTAATTTTAACATCAAACTCTTGTGTACAAGGATGACTACTACATTTATATGACCCAGTTTGCTCTCATTGGTTGAATTTCAAAACAGCAGCCTTTGTTTGAAAGGCAAAAACATGCATACAAGTTTTAAATGCTTTTTAGTCTCAGTTTTAAATGGAATTTTCTTATTTAAATATAAATGTGATAGTGTTGCAGCTTCAAGTAAGTTCTCCAATATTATAACATCCTTCAGTTGCATGTGAATTTTTTTGTTCTTGTATAAATGGGACATTTGGGTGGGATACTATTATATTCATATATATATTCTATTTGCTTTCAATATCTCAAAATTAAAAGTTATACACCATACACTTTCTTTTACTGTAAAATTCATCAGTATTTGGATTGATAGCCTAGGTCTTGGTGAACAGTATAAAGATCAAATTTATATCCAAATCAGTATCTTCTTTTTCTAAAGTCAGTTCAGCACAGATCGAGCCAGCGTGTGATATTGATGTTTATACAGCGTAATAAACGTTCACTCAATATGAAAGAAGTATATATCTTCTTAATATACAGATAAACTAATGTGCGGAAACACAGCACAAATACATGTACACAAAAGAAACACAAAATTTTGCTGCCACAAAATAAGTGAGTATTCTGCGCTAGACTGAAGGTATTCAGTTGTCGGCTAATCTTGTAAGCATATGAGCATGCAACAATCCAAAAATAGAAAAACGCGCAGAAAAACACTCAGGTGAGACTATCCGGGTCTACATCACTAACTGGACGTGTGAGTATCCTGAGGCAAAGTGGGACCTCTTCTACGGTCAGAAACCTACACCCCCCACTTAAAACATGGCCTTGCTCAGTGTGCTGATAGCTAATTTGCCTGCATGCAGATTTCCTGATCATTGTTTTTTTCTCCAAAAATTTAAAATATTGAGCTTTAGCAAAGCCCTTCCTAAACACCTTTCCAAATGTCATGTACATATATGACTGAAATACTGTTGAAACTGCCTTAACACTACTAATGGAATTGTTTGTCATTTTATGGCATTTTCAGACTGGCATTGTTTGTCGGTTTTTGTCATTCTAGGAATGGATTTTTTTCTTTTTTTTTTTTTTGATTTTCTGTCATTCAAGAAATGGAAATATTTGTCATTTTCTGACATTTTCAAATAATGTCAGAAAATTCCAATGCAGATTTTCTGACATTATTTGGAATTTTCTGTCATTTTTGGTTTGGAATTTATTGTCATCTTTTGGAATTGAGTGCCAAATGCCGACAAGTGATGCCGTTCCATTTAACATTCCGAATAGTGACAGAAATTTCCAGTCTCCAGTTCCAAGAACTGACAAATCATTTGTGCCAGAGGATTCTGGAAATTTCTGGAAAATTCCAATCAATTTTCGTAAGGTTTACATGATCACCCAGCGAAGACCAGCCTGTGCATCCGCTAGCCATATGAAGGAGCATTGTGCCATTAGCTATCGTCAGAGTTCACAGCCGAGATTGAACAGATTGTGTGGATGCACAGGCTGATTTGAGTCTTTGCTGGGCACACACGTTTATTGTTGAGTATGATGTGCCTCAGTTCTTAAATCAGACTGTCTTGAATGTGTGAATTGCTTATATCTTTTTGTTTTGGATAACCAATTGGCCACTTTGTGAGAAAGTAACTGTCCTTTTGGCTTTCCGTTAGGGTCCAGTTATTTCATGCTCTTGTCTCTTTCCCTTTGATGTATCTGATGGGAGGTGTGGGTTAATTGTATAGATTCCTGATCATTGCCTTCACTTCTGTTTTACATATAGAAATTCTGTTCTTCAAAACAATGAGTCTCACAAGTAACCCCAATATGCACTTCCCCCACGTAGCGCGCGTGATTTGTCTACTTACAACTGACCGACAAACTGTGATTTATTACTCAACAAATCATAGACAAGAGCTGATCTATTTCGATTCTAACACGCTGAAAATCGGCAATAATTATGTTGTTTCCTTCAAACTCTCACAACCTTTCGCCATTGTTAGAAGAAATGCTGCTAAAATTATCGACTGAAACACATGCATTTATATCCTTTTCTTACGTTTTTGATGCGAGAAAATGACGTTACACCGTCTAAGGTCAAGGAAATCGACTAGTGACGTCATAAATTGGGAATTGTAATGACGTCACTCGTCACGCTCTTCCGAGCTGTGATTTGTTGTAGAATAAAACACAGTTATTTTCCATTGCCTATATAGGCGCACTGTGTTAGAATTTCCCATAAAATCATATGTTGTAGGTATTCATTAGAATCAGCTCTGTAAATACACAACTGTGTGAACATACGTTTTATAGAGAAATAACAAAAATAATTTGCCCATCATCACCAACTTAACCCCCTACATATCTGTAGCTATGGTTTTAGGTTTGAATTAATATGTCCCACAAGTGTGTCCACTCCAGGACTCAACAGTCTGAGTCTTTCTTGCTTTGGTAAACATTAAGGTATTGAAGGGTGATGATCCTTTCTTTCTAAATACATGGTTACTACTTTTAATGTGACATTGATAGCTTTCAAAACTTATAAGATATGAAAAAGATACAGCAAACAGTTGCGCTTGTAAGGTATTGAGTTAATGAATACACATACTTAGATATAAATTTGATAAGTCATTTTGATGTTTTTCTCAGTGACTTGCTTGATATTTCAGTGGTTTTCTTAAGACTTTGGAACATCCTGTACATATGTTACCTGTTCTTATCCATTTTGTAGTTTCATCATGTTACTGTTTAATGTCCCAAAAATGTCCCCTCCAGTATTTTACCATCTGTCTATGTTTAACACCCTGATGCAGATAAAAAGTTCATGGAAACTGATAATATACAACTACTGATGCACCCCATTGGATGAAACAATTGGAATTATTCTACTATTAATGAAAAAGAGCCACTTGTGTTCTTGACATATTTTTTAAACAGTCAATAGACATGAATGCCTTATATTTATACCATATTTATTCAGAAAACTTCCTAAATTTGTTTCATTTTTCCATTGATGTGACTGTATCCTTAATGTTTGAGAAAAGTACAACAACTTTTATTGTAATTTAAGCAGAATTAAGGGTCACAGATACCTGTCCCATAAAACATGTCCACTCCAGTACGAATAACATGTTAATTTGAGTGTCACTTTTTTCTGAGAAATATTAAAATTTGGAACGATTTAGGTCAATATAACTGGGTACTGCGTACAAGGCTTGTGAAAGTTCTAGAGTGTTGGCAACACTCATGATATGCAGTAATTGTCATTGACTGCTGTAATAGCATTCTTCCACTGAATTAAGGGACTCTGATTAAAAGTGACAGCCATATACAGTCCTCTAGAATTTTTCCTGTTTTATGTTTGCATATGTTTCAAATTAAACAAAAAATTATATTGGAAAGTCTAGTCTATATGTTCTTTGGTTTTCTTTGGTGTCCTTCACTTGTGTCCCCTCCAGAACATTGTACTGGAGAGGACACAAATATGGGACACTCTCCAGTTCAATAACCATTTGATTTTGTCCTAGAAATTTATTGCTAGTTTCAAGAGCCACACGGTGCCATTTGATAAGTAAAAAATCATTGGCCAAAGTTCACCATTACAGAAGCTACAATAAAAGAAAGCAGGTAAAATTTTAATTGGAAAACAAGCATTTACTTCAAGATTGAACTTCACAAAGTACTAGAAACAGAGTCAGCTGAACACCCTTTCAAATCAGACATGGGATCCGTATCTCCTTTTTAATTTGTCTAACTCGTGCAAAATCCAAACTTAGTCAATGAAATTCCATGAATAATACAGGCTTTACATTTCTATTAAAATACATAATTCCTGCTTTCAAATCCCTCTGAAGAAAATTAAATGGACTTAATCTGTTGTTCAACACTTTTTTTGTGAAATTAAGCATATATGCGATTGGAAAAAATGTATAAGAACCATGTAGAAGGGTTCTTTTTTTTCACTCCCTATGAGAATTTTTGCTCTAATTTAATGTGAAAGTGCCCAGAAGTAAGGGAGTCATTGATAGTTTTAGGTGTCAACATGTCCTTTATCGTGGAGGTACGAATCATGAATCGCGCCGGCCATAAATCGACTCCTGATTGTTAAAATTTCTGCCAAATATTTATATTTCTCTCTAGAAATGAGAAAGCTATTTAGCATGTTAACATTTCGGTCACCTTCGACATGTAATAACCACACTAGCCTTGAAGATACTTACTCAAGTTTTGCGAGACACGGTAAGTTAAAATGTTAACACTTCTGCAAAGATACTAAAATCGATATAGAAATAAGACAGAACGGACCTTGAATAAGTTTCGTACACGTTGTGCGTATTATTACTACCTTTAATAAGACAAAATAGTTACTGGCCTGCGTTTTGCACCCGATAAACGTCTCATTAGAGTTAAAAATTATGCAAAGTAATCTAAAATTAATTTACAATTAAGACTGTGACTGACCATGTTAAGTTTGGGACCTCTTTAGCCTCTAAGTACGACTTTGACCTTGCGGCATAGACGTAGAAAAATCGTTGCATGATAGATAACATTAATGCCAAATACATTTTTAAAGAAACTGTACGCAAAACTGCTATCGAATTCGTATTGCGTTCCAAATACCTTGATAACAGGATTAGTACAGTCACTTACTTCATGCATTATAAGTATTTTTGACATACATGTCATCGTTTGTCAGTTTAACTTTGATAACGATACCATAGTGTAGATTGTATTTTCTTGTCCTTTGGGATCATTGATCCCATTTAGGAATTTTGAAAATATCTGAGGGTTACTGATGAGGCCTATGAGGCCTAACTGGCCGAAACTAGCTAGTTTGGCCAAGAAAACAGGTACACTCCATATTTTTCAGTTCTGTGGTGCAGTCCTTGCTTCCAAAGGATAACCCTTTTATAGAACATATTCAAAAAAATTCATTTGCGAAGTTTTCAGAAAATCGCGTCCCCGCATGTGCAATATATATGACTAAGAGCGAGTCTACAGGTGGGGGTACCCAAGTTCGACGCTCCGGGGGCCATAGCCTGGGAGTTTTCAGAGTGACCATATTTTGTGGGTATAATGTACCATAGACGGGCAATACACAGAAATGTTTTCAAAAAAATTCATTGGGGACGTTCTGAGCAAATCGCCTCACAATATATACAATATCTGGCTATATTTTGGGTGGGGTACCCTGGTTCGAGTCTCCGGGAGCCATAGCCTGGGAGTTTTCAGAGTGACCATATTTTGTGGGTATAATGTACCACAGACGGGCAATACACAGAAATGTTTTCAAAAAAATTCATTGGGGAAGTTTTCAGAAAATCGCGTCCCCGCATGTGCAATATATGACTAAGAGCGAGTCTACAGGTGGGGGTACCCAAGTTCGACGCTCCGGTGGCCATAGCCTGGGAGTTTTCAGAGTGACCATATTTAGTGGGTTTAATGTACCATAGACGGGCAATACACAGAAATGTTTTCAAAAAAATTAATTGGGGAAGTTCTGAGTAAATCGCCTCACAATATATGCAATATCAGGCTATATTTTGGGTGGGGTGCCCTGGTTCGAGTCTCCGGGAGCCATAGCCTGGGAGTTTTCAGAGTGACCATATTTTGTGGGTAAAATGTACCACAGACGGGCAATACACAGAAATGTTTTCAAAAAAATTCATTGGGGAAGTTTTGAGAAAATCGCGTCCCCGCATGTGCAATATATGACTAAGAGCGAGTCTACAGGTGGGGATACCCAAGTTCGACGCTCCGGGGGCCATAGCCTGTGAGTTTTCAGAGTGACCATATTTTGTGGGTTTAATGTACCATAGACGGGCAATACACAGAAATGTTGGGGTACCCTGGTTCGAGTCTCCGGGAGCCATAGCCTGGGAGTTTTCAGAGTGACCATATTTTGTGGGTATAATGTACCACAGACGGGCAATACACAGAAATGTTTTCAAAAAAATTCATTGGGGAAGTTTTGAGAAAATCGCGTCCCCGCATGTGTAATATATGAATAAGAGCGAGTCTACAGGTGGGGGTACCCAAGTTCGACGCTCCGGGGGCCATAGCCTGTGAGTTCTCAGAGTGACCATATTTTGTGGGTTTAATGTACCATAGACGGGCAATACACAGAAAGTTTTCAAAAAAATTCATTGGGGAAGTTCTGAGCAAATCGCCTCACAATATATGCAATATCTGGCTATATTTTGGGTGGGGTACCCTGGTTCGAGTCTCCGGGAGCCATAGCCTGGGAGTTTTCAGAGTGACCATATTTTGTGGGTAAAATGTACCACAGACGGGCAATACACAGAAATTTTTTCAAAAAAAATTCATTGGGGAAGTTTTCAGAAAATCGCGTCCCCGCATGTGCAATATATGACTAAGAGCGAGTCTACAGGTGGGGGTACCCAAGTTCGACGCTCCGGTGGCCATAGCCTGGGAGTTTTCAGAGTGACCATATTTTGTGGGTTTAAGACGGGCAATACACAGATATGTTTTCAAAAAAATTCATTGGGGAAGTTCTGAGCAAATCGCCTCACAATATATGCAATATCTGGCTATATTTTGGGTGGGGTACCCTGGTTCGAGTCTCCGGGAGCCATAGCCTGGGAGTTTTCAGACTGACCATATTTTGTGGGTTTAATGTACCATAGACGGGCAATACACAGAAATGTTTTCAAAAAAAATCATTGGGGAAGTTTTTTAGAAAATCGCGTCCCCGCATGTGCAATATATGACTAAGAGCGAGTCTACTGGTGGGGATACCCAAGTTCGACGCTCCGGGGGCCATAGCCTGGGAGTTTTCAGAGTGACCATATTTTGTGGGTTTAATGTACCATAGACGGGCAATACACAGAAATGTGTTCAAAAAAATTCATTGGGGAAGTTCTGAGCAAATCGCCTCACAATATATGCAATATCTGGCTATATTTTGGGTGGGGTACCCTGGTTCGAGTCTCCGGGAGCCATAGCCTGGGATTTTCAGAGTGACCATATTTTGTGGGTATAGGGACCGATAAGCGGGCAATACTCAGACATGTTTTCACGAAAATTCATTGGGGGAAGTTTTGAGAAAATCGCGTCCCCGCATGTGCAATATATGACTAAGAGCGAGTCTACAGGCGGGGGTACCCACGTTCGACGCTCTGGGGCCATAGCCTGGGAGTTTTCAGAGTGACCATATTTTGTGGGTTTAATGTACCATAGACGGGCAATACACAGAAATGTTTTCAAAAAAAATCATTGGGGAAGTTCTGAGCAAATCGCCTCACAATATATGCAATATCTGCCTATATTTTGGGTGGGGTACCCTGGTTCGAGTCTCCGGGAGCCATAGCCTGGGAGTTTTCAGAGTGACCATATTTTGTCTGTATAATGTACCACAGCTGGGCAAAACACAGAAATGTTTCCAAAAAAACTCATTGGGGAAGTTTTCAGAAAATCGCGTCCAAGCGTGTGCAATATATGACTAAGAGCGAGTCTACAGGTGGGGGTACCCAAGTTCGACGCTCCGGTGGCCATAGCCTGGGAGTTTTCAGAGTGACCATATTTTGTGGGTTTAATGTACCATAGACGGGCAATACACAAAAATGTTTTCAAAAAAATTCATTGGGGAAGTTCTGAGCAAATCGCCTGCCAATATATGCAATATCTGGCTATATTTTGGGTGGGGTACCCTGGTTCGAGTCTCCGGGAGCCATAGCCTGGGAGTGTTCAGAGTGACCATATTTTGTGGGTATAATGTACCACAGACGGGCAATACACAGAAATGTTTTCAAAAAAATTCATTGGGGGAAGTTTTCAGAAAATCGCGTCCCCGCATGTGCAATATATGACTAAGAGCGAGTCTACAGGTGGGGATACCCAAGTTCGACGCTCCGGGGGCCATAGCCTGGGAGTTTTCAGAGTGACCATATTTTGTGGGTTTAATGTACCATAGACGGGCAATACACAGAAACGTTTTCAAAAAAATTCATCGGGGAAGTTCTGTGCAATTCGCCTCACAATATATGCAATATCTGGCTATATTTTGGGTGGGGTACCCTGGTTCGAGTCTCCGGGAGCCATAGCCTGGGAGTTTTCAGACTGACCATATTTGGCACATGCGGGGACGCGATTTTCTCAAAACTTCCCCAATGAATTTTCGTGAAAACATTTCTGAGTATTGCCCGCTTATCGGTCCCTATTCCCACAAAATATGGTCACTCTGAAAACTCCCAGGCTATGGCTCCCGGAGACTCGAACCAGGGTACCCCACCCAAAATATAGCCTGATATTGCATATATTGTGAGGCGATTTGCTCGGAACTTCCCCAATGAATTTTTTTGAAAACATTTCTGTGTATTGCCCGTCTATGGTACATTATACCCACAAAATATGGTCACTCTGAAAACTCCCAGGCTATGGCCCCGGAGCGTCGAACTTGGGTACCCCCACCTGTAGACTCGCGCTTAGTCATATATGGCACATGCGGGGACGCTATTATCTCAAAAGTTCCCCAATGAATTTTCGTGAAAACATTTCTGAGTATTGCCCGCTTATCGGTCCCTATAGCCACAAAATATGGTCACTCTGAAAACTCCCAGGCTATGGCTCCCGGAGACTCGAACCAGGGTACCCCACCCAAAATATAGCCTGATATTGCATATATTGTGAGGCGATTTGCTCGGAACTTCCCCAATGATTTTTTTTGAAAACATTTCTGTGTATTGCCCGTCTATGGTACATTATACCCACAAAATATGGTCACTCTGAAAACTCCCAGGCTATGGCCCCCGGAGCGTCGAACTTGGGTACCCCCACCTGTAGACTCGCGCTTAGTCATACATTGTATATGGCACATGCGGGGACGCGATTTTCTCAAAACTTCCCGAATGAATTTTCGTGAAAACATTTCTGAGTATTGCCCGCTTATCGGTCCCTATACCCACAAAATATGGTCGCTCTGAAAACTCCCAGGCTATGGCTCCCGGAGACTCGAACCAGGGTACCCCACCCAAAATATAGCCTGATATTGCATATATTGGGAGGCGATTTGCTCGGAACTTCCCCAATGAATTTTTTTGAAAACATTTCTGTGTATTGCCCGTCTATGGTACATTATACCCACAAAATATGGTCACTCTGAAAACTCCCAGGCTATGGCCCCCGGAGCGTCGAACTTGGGTACCCCCACCTGTAGACTCGCGCTTGTCATATATGGCACATGCGGGGACGCGATTTTCTCAAAACTTCCCCAATGAATTTTCGTGAAAACATTTCTGAGTATTGCCCGCTTATCGGTCCCTATACCCACAAAATATGGTCACTCTGAAAACTCCCAGGCTATGTGTCCCGGAGACTCGAACCAGGGTACCCCACCCAAAATATAGCCTGATATTGCATATATTGTGAGGCGATTTGCTCGGAACTTCCCCAATGATTTTTTTGAAAACATTTCTGTGTAATGCCTGTCTATGGTACATTATACCCACAAAATATGGTCACTCTGAAAACTCCCAGGCTATGGTCCCCTGAGCGTCGAACTTGGGTACCCCCACCTGGAGACTCGCGCTTAGTCATATATGGCACATGCGGGGACGCGATTTTCTCAAAACTTCCCCAATGAATTTTTGTGAAAACATTTCTGAGAATTGCCCGCTTATCGGTCCCTATACCCACAAAATATGGTCACTCTGAAAACTCCCAGGCTATGGCTCCCGGAGACTCGAACCAGGGTACCCCACCCAAAATATAGCCTGATATTGCATATATTGTGAGGCGATTTGCTCTGAACTTCCCCAATGAATTTTTTTGAAAACATTTCTGTGTATTGTCCGTCTATGGTACATTATACCCACAAAATATGGTCACTCTGAAAACTCCCAGGCTATGGCCCCCGGAGCGTCGAACTTGGGTACCCCCACCTGTAGACTCGCGCTTAGTCATATATGGCACATGCGGGGACGCGATTTTCTCAAAACTTCCCCAATGAATTTTTTTGAAAACATTTCTGTGTATTGCCCGTCTATGGTACATTATACCCATAAAATATGGTCACTCTGAAAACTCCGAGGCTATGGCCCCCGGAGCGACGAACTTGGGTACCCCCACCTGTAGACTCGCGCTTAGTCATATATGGCACATGCGGGGACGCGATTTTCTTAAAACTTCCCCAATGAATTTTCGTGAAAACATTTCTGAGTATTGCCCGCTTATCGGTCCCTATACCCACAAAATATGGTCACTCTGAAAACTCCCAGGCTATGGCTCCCGGAGACTCGAACCAGTGTACCCCACCCAAAATATAGCCTGATATTGCATATATTGTGAGGCGATTTGCTCGGAACTTCCCCAATGATTTTTTTTTAGAACGTTGCTGTGTATTGCCCGTCTATGGTACATTATACCCACAAAATATGGTCACTCTGAAAACTCCCAGGCTATGGCCCCCGGAGCGTCGAACTTGGGAACCCCCACCTGTAGACTCGCGCTTAGTCATATATGGCACATGCAGGGACGCGATTTTCTCAAAACTTCCCCAATGAATTTTCGTGAAAACATTTATGAGTATTGCCCGCTTATCGGTCCCTATACCTACAAAATATGGTCACTCTGAAAACTCCCAGGC
Source organism: Lucinisca nassula (assembly GCA_963580285.1). NCBI lineage: Eukaryota > Metazoa > Mollusca > Bivalvia > Lucinida > Lucinidae > Lucinisca > Lucinisca nassula. The sequence goes on from CAUZLF010000558.1 coordinate 64,101, forward strand.
TATGGCTCCCGGAGACTCGAACCAGGGTACCCCACCCAAAATATAGCCTGATATTGCATATATTGTGAGGCGATTTGCTCGGAACTTCCCAAATGAATTTTTTTGAAAACATTTCTGTGTATTGCCCGTCTATGGTACATTATACCCACAAAATATGGTCACTCTGAAAACTCCCAGGATATGGCCCCCGGAGCGTCGAACTTGGGTACCCCCACCTGTAGACTCGCGCTTAGTCATATATGGCACATGCGGGGACGCGATTTTCTCAAAACTTCCCCAATGAATTTTCGTGAAAACATTTCTGAGTATTGCCCGATTATCGGTCCCTATACCGACAAAATATGGTCACTCTGAAAACTCTCAGGCTATGGGACCCGGAGACTCGAACCAGGGTACCCCACCCAAAATATAGCCTGATATTGCATATATTGTGAGGCGATTTGCTCGGAACTTCCCCAATGATTTTTTTTTTGAAAACATTTCTGTGTAATGCCCGTCTATGGTACATTATACCCACAAAATATGGTCACTCTGAAAACTCCCAGGCCATGGCCCCCGGAGCGTCGAACTTGGGTACCCCCACCTGTAGACTCGCGCTTAGTCATATATGGCACATGCAGGGACGCGATTTTTTCAAAACTTCCCCAATGAATTTTCGTGAAAACATTTCTGAGTATTGCCCGCTTATCGGTCCCTATACCCACAAAATATGGTCACTCTGAAAACGCCCAGGCTATGGCTCCCAGAGACTCGAACCAGGGTACCCCACCCAAAATATAGCCTGATATTGCATATATTGTGAGGCGATTTGCTCTGAACTTCCCCAATGAATTTTTTTAAAAACATTTCTGTGTATTGCCCGTCTATGGTACATTATACCCACAAAATATGGTCACTCTGAAAACTCCGAGGCTATGGCCCCCGGAGCGTCGAACTTGGGTACCCCCACCTGTAGACTCGCGCTTAGTCATATATGGCACATGCGGGGACGCGATTTTCTTAAAACTTCCCCAATGAATTTTCGTGAAAACATTTCTGAGTATTGCCCGCTTATCGGTCCCTATACCCACAAAATATGGTCACTCTGAAAACTCCCAGGCTATGGCTCCCGGAGACTCGAACCAGGGTACCCCACCCAAAATATAGCCTGATATTGCATATATTGTGAGGCGATTTGCTCGGAACTTCCCCAATGATTTTTTTTTGAAAACGTTTCTGTGTATTGCCCGTCTATGGTACATTATACCCACAAAATATGGTCACTCTGAAAACTCCCAGGATATGGCCCCCGGAGCGTCGAACTTGGGTACCCCCACCTGTAGACTCGCGCTTAGTCATATATGGCACATGCGGGGACGCGATTTTCTCAAAACTTCCCCGATGAATTTTCGTGAAAACATTTCTGAGTATTGCCCGCTTATCGGTCCCTATACCCACAAAATATGGTCATTCTGAAAACTCCCAGGCTATGGCTCCCGGAGACTCGAACCAGGGTACCCCACCCAAAATATAGCCTGATATTGCATATATTGTGAGGCGATTTGCTCGGAACTTCCCCAATGATTTTTTTTGAAAACATTTCTGTGTAATGCCCGTCTATGGTACATTATACCCACAAAATATGGTCACTCTGAAAACTCCCAGGATATGGCCCCCGGAGCGTCGAACTTGGGTACCCCCACCTGTAGACTCGCACTTAGTCATATATGGCACATGCGGGGACGCAATTTTCTCAAATCTTCCCCAATGAATTTTCGTGAAAACATTTCTGAGTATTGCCCGCTTATCGGTCCCTATACCCACAAAATATGGTCACTCTGAAAACTCCCAGGCTATGGCTCCCGGAGACTCGAACCAGGGTACCCCACCCAAAATATAGCCTGATATTGCATATATTGTGAGGCGATTTGCTCGGAACTTCCCCAATGAATTTTTTTGAAAACATTTCTGTGTATTGCCCGTCTATGGTACATTATACCCACAAAATATGGTCACTCTGAAAACTCCCAGGCTATGGCCCCCGGAGCGTCGAACTTGGGTACCCCCACCTGTAGACTCGCGCTTAGTCATATATGGCACATGCGGGGACGCGATTTTCTCAAAACTTCCCCAATGAATTTTCGTGAAAACATTTCTGAGTATTGCCCGCTTATCGGTCCATATACCCACAAAATATGGTCACTCTGAAAACTCCCAGGCTATGGCTCCCGGAGACTCGAACCAGGGTACCCCACCCAAAATATAGCCTGATATTGCATATATTGTGAGGCGATTTGCTCGAAACTTCCCCAATGAATTTTTTTGAAAACATTTCTGTGTATTGCACGTTTATGGTACATTATACCTACAAAATATGGTCACTCTGAAAACTCCCAGGATATGGCCCCCGGAGCGTCGAACATGCGTACCCCCACCTGTAGACTCGCGCTTAGTCATATATGGCACATGCGGGGACGCGATTTTTTCAAAATTTCCCCAATGAATTTTCGTGAAAACATTTCTGAGTATTGCCCGCTTATCGGTCCCTATACCCACAAAATATGGTCACTCTGAAAACGCCCAGGCTATGGCTCCCAGTGACTCGAACCAGGGTACCCCACCCAAAATATAGCCTGATATTGCATATATTGTGAGGCGATTTGCTCTGAACTTCCCCAATGATTTTTTTTTTAAAAAACATTTCTGTGTATTGCCCGTCTATGGTACATTATACCCACAAAATATGGTCACTCTGAAAACTCCGAGGCTATGGCCCCCGGAGCGTCGAACTTGGGTACCCCCACCTGTAGACTCGCGCTTAGTCATATATGGCACATGCGGGGACGCGATTTTCTTAAAACTTCCCCAATGAATTTTCGTGAAAACATTTCTGAGTATTGCCCGCTTATCGGTCCCTATACTCACAAAATATGGTCACTCTGAAAACTCCCAGGCTATGGCTCCCGGAGACTCGAACCAGGGTACCCCACCCAAAATATAGCCTGATATTGCATATATTGTGAGGCGATTTGCTCGGAACTTCCCCAATGATTTTTTTTTGAAAACGTTTCTGTGTATTGCCCGTCTATGGTACATTATACCCACAAAATATGGTCACTCTGAAAACTCCCAGGATATGGCCCCCTGAGCGTCGAACTTGGGTACCCCCATCTGTAGACTCGCGCTTAGTCATATATGGCACATGCGGGGACGCGATTTTCTCAAAACTTCCCTAATGAATTTTCGTGAAAACATTTCTGAGTATTGCCCGCTTATCGGTCCCTATACCTACAAAATATGGTCACTCTGAAAACTCCCAGGCTATGGCTCCCGGAGACTCGAACCAGGGTACCCCACCCAAAATATAGCCTGATATTGCATATATTGTGAGGCGATTTGCTCGGAACTTCCCAAATGAATTTTTTTGAAATCATTTCTGTGTATTGCCCGTCTATGGTACATTATACCCACAAAATATGGTCACTCTGAAAACTCCCAGGCTATGGCCCCCTGAGCGTCGAACTTGGGTACCCCCATCTGTAGACTCGCGCTTAGTCATATATGGCACATGCGGGGACGCGATTTTCTCAAAACTTCCCCAATGAATTTTCGTGAAAACATTTCTGAGTATTGCCCGCTTATCGGTACCTATACCCACAAAATATGGTCACTCTGAAAACGCCCAGGCTATGGCTCCCAGTGACTCGAAACAGGGTACCCCACCCAAAATATAGCCTGATATTGCATATATTGTGAGGCGATTTGCTCGGAACTTCCCCAATGATTTTTTTTTGAAAACATTTGTGTATTTCTCGTCTATGGTACATTATACCCACAAAATATGGTCACTCTGAAAACTCCCAGGCTATGGCCCCCGGAGCGTCGAACTTGGGTACCCCCACCTGTAGACCCGGGCTTAGTCATATATGGCACATGCAGGGACGCGATTTTCTCAAAACTTCCCCAATGAATTTTCGTGAAAACATTTCTGAGTATTGCCCGCTTATCGGTCCCTATACCCACAAAATATGGTCACTCTGAAAACTCCCAGGCTATGGCTCCCGGAGACTCGAACCAGGGTACCCCACCCAAAATATAGCCTGATATTGCATATATTGTGAGGCGATTTGCTCTGAACTTCCCCAATTAATTTTTTTGAAAACATTTCTGTGTAATGCCCGTCTATGGTACATTATACCCACAAAATATGGTCACTCTGAAAACTCCCAGGCTATGGCCCCCAGAGCGTCGAACATGGGTACCCCCACCTGTAGACTCGCGCTTAGTCATATATGGCACATGCGGGGACGCGATTTTCTCAAAACTTCCCCAATGAATTTTCGTGAAAACATTTCTGAGTATTGCCCGCTTATCGGTCCCTATACCCACAAAATATGGTCACTCTGAAAACTCCCAGGCTATGGCTCCCGGAGACTCGAACCAGGGTACCCCACCCAAAATATAGCCTGATATTGCATATATTGTGAGGCGATTTGCACGGAACTTCCCCAATGATTTTTTTTGAAAAAGTTGCTGTGTATTGCCCGTCTATGGTACATTATACCCACAAAATATGGTCACTCTGAAAACTCCCAGGCTATGGCCCCCGGAGCGTCGAACTTGGGAACCCCCACCTGTAGACTCGCGCTTAGTCATATATGGCACATGCAGGGACGCGATTTTCTCAAAACTTCCCCAATGAATTTTCGTGAAAACATTTCTGAGTATTGCCCGCTTATCGGTCCCTATACCTACAAAATATGGTCACTCTGAAAACTCCCAGGCTATGGCTCCCGGAGACTCGAACCAGGGTACCCCACCCAAAATATAGCCTGATATTGCATATATTGTGAGGCGATTTGCTCGGAACTTCCCCAATGAATTTTTTTGAAAACATTTCTGTGTATTGCCCGTCTATGGTACATTATACCCACAAAATATGGTCACTCTGAAAACTCCCAGGCTATGGCCCCCGGAGCGTCGAACTTGGGTACCCCCACCTGTAGACTCGCGCTTAGTCATATATGGCACATGCGGGGACGCGATTTTCTCAAAACTTCCCCAATGAATTTTCGTGAAAACATTTCTGAGTATTGCCCGCTTATCGGCCCCTATACCCACAAAATATGGTCACTCTGAAAACTCCCAGGCTATGGCTCCCGGAGACTCGAACCAGGGTACCCCACCCAAAATATAGCCTGATATTGCATATATTGTGAGGCGATTTGCTCGGAACTTCCTCAATGATTTTTTTTGAAAACATTTCTGTGTAATGCCTGTCTATGGTACATTATACCCACAAAATATGGTCACTCTGAAAACTCCCAGGATATGGCCCCCGGAGCGTCGAACTTGGGTACCCCCACCTGTAGACTCGCGCTTAGTCATATATGGCACATGCGGGGACGCGATTTTCTCAAAACTTCCCCAATGAATTTTCGTGAAAACATTTCTGAGTATTGCCCGCTTATCGGTCCCTATACCCACAAAATATGGTCACTCTGAAAACTCCCAGGCTATGGCTCCCGGAGACAAGTACCAGGGTACCCCACCCAAAATATAGCCTGATATTGCTTATATTGTGAGGCGATTTGCTCGGAACTTCCCCAATGAATTTTTTTGAAAACATTTCTGTGTATTGCCCGTCTATGGTACATTATACCCACAAAATATGGTCACTGTGAAAACTCCCAGGCTATGGCCCCCGGAGCGTCGAACTTGGGTACCCCCACCTGTAGACTCGCGCTTAGTCATATATGGCACATGCGGGGACGCGATTTTCTCAAAACTTCCCCAATGAATTTTCGTGAAAACATTTCTGAGTATTGCCCGCTTATCGGTCCCTATACCCACAAAATATGGTCACTCTGAAAACTCCCAGGCTATGGCTCCCGGAGACTCGAACCAGGGTACCCCACCCAAAATATAGCCTGATATTGCATATATTGTGAGGCGATTAGCTCGGAACTTCCCCAATGATTTTTTTGAAAACATTTCTGTGTATTGCCCGTCTATGGTACATTATACCCACAAAATATGGTCACTCTGAAAACTCCCAGGCTATGGCCCCCGGAGCGTCGAACTTGGGTACCCCCACCTGTAGACTCGCGCTTAGTCATATATGGCACATGCGGGGACGCGATTTTCTCAAAACTTCCCCAATGAATTTTCGTGAAAACATTTCTGAGTATTGCCCGCTTATCGGTCCCTATACCCACAAAATATGTTCACTCTGAAAACTCCCAGGCTATGGCTCCCGGAGACTCGAACCAGGGTACCCCACCCAAAATATGGCCTGATATTGCATATATTGTGAGGCGATTTGCTCGGAACTTCCCCAATGAATTTTTTTTAAAACATTTCTGTGTATTGCCCGTCTATGGTACATTATACCCACAAAATATGGTCACTCTGAAAACTCCCAGGCTATGGCCCCCGGAGCGTCGAACTTGGGTACCCCCACCTGTAGACTCGCGCTTAGTCATATATGGCACATGCAGGGACGCGATTTTCTCAAAACTTCCCCAATGAATTTTCGTGAAAACATTCTGAGTATTGCCCGCTTATCGGTCCCTATACCCAAAACTTCCCCAATGAATTTTCGTGAAAACATTCTGAGTATTGCCCGCTTATCGGTCCCTATACCCACAAAATATGGTCACTCTGAAAACTCCCAGGCTATGGCTCCCGGAGACTCGAACCAGGGTACCCCACCCAAAATATAGCCTGATATTGCATATATTGTGAGGCGATTTGCTCGGAACTTCCCCAATGAATTTTCACTCTGAAAACTTCCAGACTATGGCTCCCGGAGCTTCGAACTTGGGTACCCCCACCTGTAGACTAACATTTCTGTGTTTTGCCCGTCTATAGCTCTTTATGCTCACAAAGTTTAGCCACTCTCGTGCAGCAACATTTGTAATGCTGTCAAAATGCTCGTGTCCTTCATTTGTTAAAGAAGCGGTTTCTGGTTGTTACTGTTTCATATAAGCCCCACACATAACATTTGAGAGTTGCATTATTTTTAATAGCAGTACAACAAGTCAATTGGCCAACAATTCCGTAATAAAAAATACCCCGCTAAACCCCATTATATATATTATAGAGAAAACTGGGGTTTACGGGGTATAGATTATTTTCGTATTTCTGCTGCAATACGTAGGTTGTGTATACTCGTTAGAACCGACTCATACGACATAGGTTGTTGATACTCGTAAGAACCGCCTCAATGAGGCTGTACTAACAAGCACCTACAGCCTATGTTTGCAGTATAAATAAGAAAAATATCATGGATTTTCATCAGAAAAATAACCATTTTGGAGCTGTGAAAAATGTACTTTGTCGCACGGGTGTGTTATCGTAACGGAATGTTCCGCTTATGTGAGTCTATCCCACAAGGCATAGGTATGCAGCTCAGGTAAGTTTTAAGTGTCTTGAATGCTATTCGGGCAACCAGGATTCTGAGTATAAGTTTCTTGACATATCAAAAGTTATTCTCATCTGTTCTGTGTATTTTGCGAAACGGGAATAAGTAACCAACTTGATGTCAATACGAAATATCCTATTTTTGACCTCTGGTGACCCCCAGACATGCCCCCAGGGCAACATTTTTGCATCAGCATATTCTACTCTTCATTACCTTCAATTTGATATGCAACATGACTATGTTTGAAGAAAAAGAATTTTTACCCCTCGGGCAAAGTTGGGCCCCACCCCCTGCCTGGGGGTCAGATCAAAATTCTTACTATATTGCTGTAGTCCTCAGCCATATATAGAGCTATTGTCTGTGAGTTTCGAGATTCTAGATTATATGGTGTAGGAGATTTGGTGCGACATTACAGACGAACGTATGGACGGAAGACGGGTAATACATTATCCGCGCTTTTTCGAAGTACCCCTCATCCTGTAGGTGGGGGGGGATTGGTTACAAATGACTGGTGCATTACATATACATGTACGAAAAGGAAAAGTCTGGATAGGTTAACAGACTGGCTAAAAAAAATGACCTAGATATTGTTAGCTGGACTGTAAACTCCAAAACAAACAAACAATCTTCAGTTTTTGTTTGATTTGAGGTTTAACGTCCCCGTCAACACTATTTAGGTCATTTTGGAGACATGGCTTCCAATTTTGTGGGACTTTTACCCGACACTGTGATGAAATGACATCTAAATCCCTGCCACCCAATGAAACCAACAGGGTTTACAAGCATGGATGGGCCCACTCGTAGCAGTTTTCCTGGACAGACTTAGACTTTCTCAGCACATTACCAATACTCATGTGTGGTCGGTATCGCTTGCGGGCGTAAGGCAGTATATAGAGATAGATAGCTCTGCCGGGAAGCGTTGTGCAGCACAATCGATTTCATCAAGTCCTGATGAGCAGGGCGGAAACAAACTTCAGTTCTGTATGAAAGCACGAACTGCTTCATGTAACCCGAAATTATTTCTCATAGCCCTAGTAGGTGGGTGCCATCCTGTAACTATGAGTTAATCAAGTACCTGCAGACTATGCTTGGTGATAAGATAGATTTTTTTAAGCTAAATTCTAAATTTAGCCACCCAATCAACTGAGGTAATGGCCAAGTATGACCGACTCAGTATTAGAAGATAGATAGATAGATAGATTTCGCCGAAAACAGTTAAGAGTTAAGCATAACATGTACGAACTGATTAAGGGGCGAGTTAACTTAGTATCGAACTTCCAGTTCGTGTTTTCCTATTTCATAACATAACTGTATCTAAATGCCAATACACTATACCTCCATTTCCAAATCCTTTTGAACTTTTAATGCACGAAAATCTTACGTTCTCTGTTACTTCGTGTATTCGAGGGCATCTTCTAACTGCGTCCATGTTGTCACGGACGCCATTTCCAAAGAGAAATGTTCGGGATATTTCTAACCTAACACCGGTGGTAAAACACAGTCATCGGTTGGCTGCAACCGCCGTCTTGCGGTTGGAAAAAAGGGCTTCCCCATCAACAGCAGAGGTGATGGCAAGGTCAAGGTCGTGTTTGAGGTCGAATTGGTACCCGGCTGTTCATTAAAATTTTGTAATGGCCGCTAAAAGAGAACCAGAATATTTCTTCTTGAGTAGTCTCCCTTGGCCAAAATCGAAAGTAGAAAGTGAAGTAAAACAAATCGTCTCTCATCATAGGTAAAGAGCAAAAGCGTGAGTAAAGGGAGAGTGACATTATCTATCTATCTATCTATCTATCTATCTATCTATCTATCTATCTATCTATCTATCTATCTATCTATCTATCTATCTATCTATCTATCTATCTATCTATCTATCTATCTATCTATCTATCTATCTATCTATCTATCTATCTATCTATCTATCTATCTATCTATCTATCTATCTATCTATCTATCTATCTATCTATCTATCTATCTATCTATCTATCTATCTATCTATCTATCTATCTATCTATCTATCTATCTATCTATCTATCTATCTATCTATCTATCTATCTATCTATCTATCTATCTATCTATCTATCTATCTATCTATCTATCTAATCTAATCTAATCTAATCTAATCTAATCTAATATCTATCTAATCTAATCTAATCTATCATATATTATTCTACAGCCGTCTAGAAATGCAAGGCGTGTTTGGGGCATGTTCTCATAACTCCGTTCACCCATATTTATTGGCAGTGGCTATTCATATGGCCCCGTACGAATAGCCTGTATTGGTTAATCGTACGGCCCCATACGTTTAGCCTCTATTGGCTAATCGTACGGCCCTGTACTGTTAGCCAATATAGGCTATTTGGCTGATCGTACGGCTATTCTAGTTCGGTACCAAGAAAGTGATAATGTTGGTGGTATGAAAAATCAGCTAATCGTACGGCCTTGAAAGACTTGCCACTCCTATGTGGTTGGTTAGCCGTACGGCTACATGTACTTTGCAGTCTTGTAACGCGCTTATTAATTGTCTGGCATGACCTTAATTAGAAATCTGGACAGCCAACCTTACAATAATTTAATAACCTTTTTATCGATCTCTGTTTTGGCTGTAGTTGGGAATATAATTTAGGTTTGTTGGTCTCCATATGGCCTTAGTTGTTAGTGGGCCGTTGACCCATCGCTTGTTGTCAGTTACTGGTAGGGGAGTGGGAGAAATGTCTCTTAGAACTAGTAAACCGCTTAGAGGGTCTAAGCCTGTCCAGGAACAGTGAATGTAATTGACAAACCAGATATGACCTTAGCTGTTGACAGGGCCATAAAACAGCAAAAATGAACAACCCCCTAAATCCCACTTTATATAGAGAAAACTAGGGCTGACTAATCGGAGCTGAAAAGATGATCGATTATCCATACTGTCATTGCGATCAATAATCGATTAGTAATCGCTAAGGTTTTTGTCATAATTTTACCTGTCTGGCTTTCTTCTGAGCATGACTCTTATCATATGTTGCACTTTACCACACGTATATTTGAACAGACAGGCCTGAGCAAACAGTGTAGACCCAGATGAGACGCCGCAGAATGCGGCGTCTCATCAGGGTCTGCACTGTTTGCCACTCATCCAGCTATTTTAGGCATAACTTTGGGTAGTAAATTGTACCTATCAAGTAATCAATTAAAAGCAAATCAGAAATGATAATCAGTTTTGTTGAATTTATCGATCAATTAATCGATTATAAGATTAATCGTGTCAGCCTTAGAGAAAACTGGGGTATACTGTACGGGAGTTTACATTATTTTTCTTATTTCTGCTCCAAGACACTGGTTGTGGGTTCTCGACGAGGCGATTCGAACGAGCAGCACAACCTATGTTTGCAGTCAAAAATAAGGAAGATATCGCGGATTTTCATAAGAAAAGTAGCGAATTTGGAGATGTGAACAAATACACGATCTCGCACGGGTGTGTTATCGTAATGCTACAGGCTGATTTGTTCATGCCATGTGGAAACATTGATGACACAATAATCAGCCTGCGCATCCACTCAGTTTTATCAATCTATGAAGGTAGTGTTGCATTGATACAGAAAGTTTTAAGTCTTAATAATGATATTATTTAACCACTCCATTCCTCAGGGAGATCAGCATCAGGAAACAAGCCTTTATAACTTTACCCCCTTAAACCCCACTTTTTATGGGTTAGGCATTATTTTTCTTATTTCTGCGATGGCGGTTCTGGTGGGTACCCAAAATCCATGTTCTGGGCAGAAACATGATCCTTCACCGGTCGCATATATATTGCATATATGTAAAGTTCTATGAACTCATTTGCTATATCATACTGTGAATGATTAAATAGGAAGAAAATGTTGAGAGAAATGCAAGTAGCTTGACTTTTAAGTAAGTTAAGGAAAATGAAGAATTAAAAATATGATAGAAAACACCACAACAATACCTCGGATTACGTTTCCCTGTGCATTCAGTTTTGAAGGTCTTCCCGCCATGGATACAGCTAAACGTTATTTCCAACACCTTAAGGCCCAATTGATATTTTTTAAGGACATCTCCTTTTAGCAGCTGCAATAGTGCGTGAACTGCCCTTTGAACGTAGCTAGAATGCTGATATTGTTCAATTTTGCTTTCCAAGGCAATACAACTTGGAAATTTTTCACCAACACTCAATGATATCTCATTTCTCTTGCTTGTAGCTTACCTTGTTTATATTAAGCGAACAGAATTAATTAATTCAATTATACATATACGTTCTTAAGTATTTTAACACAGCCTTTAACCCATTGTATGCTAGTGGACTCTTCCATTACTATATTTTGGACAAGTCCATTTGTCATATAGGGGTCACAGGCCTATTTTTCTTTTTCTTTTTAATTTTTATTCTAATTTTGTCGGAAAATTCTGACAGCAAATAAAGCAGGCCCTGATCAGACGTAACGTTCTGTGGCGTCAGATCTGGGCCTACACTGTTTGCCAAGATACCTCTTTAGAGGTTTCCCGCATACAATGGATTAATTCTTATTAATAACGATAATTGAAGCAATTAATTTCATTAACTTACCAATAACTCTAAACAAACTGACAATTGATAATAATATTAAACAATTAAAACTTTTCTGTTGCCATTTGTATACAATTGATATTAATATTTAACAAAAAATATATATACTTAGATAATATAATTCTGTTTCATAATGCCCAATACACATTTAATATTCGCAAAATATATTTTTAACATGTTACTAGAATAGCCGTACGATTAGCCAATATAGCCTATATTGGCTAACCATACGGGGCTGTACGATTAGCCAATACAGGCTAATCGTACAGGGCCGTACGATTAGCCAATACAAGCTATTCATACAGTGCCGTACGAATAGCCACTGCCAAATTTATTTGATTATCATAAGTAGTCAGATTTATTCTATGAATATTTTACATGATGGGTATTTTATTTAGACTGTGCCCTGTTCTAATTTGTTGATACTTTTTATTTTCAGTCACATGCTTGTCACTGGTTAAAGATTATTTTGGGGACCCCTAAAATATTAAGCATTTTGTGACTCTCCCTGCACAGGGGGCCTACAGTTAAATCGTCCCGATCCGAAGGACGGTGCACTTTTTGACATTTATCCCTGCTAATGATGCCAATGGAGCGTGTTCGGACCCCAAAATAATCACCGCTGCCGGGATCGAACCGTAATTACATGATTACTATGTAGGCTTCCATCCTGCAAACCTGGAATGTATGTAATGTACACCTTGGCCCCCGCTCATCGGGGCTTGCAGAAATAGATGGGCTGCATGATGTTTCCACGCAGAGCTGAAACCGACCCGCACACGAGTACTGGTAAACCGCTTAGAGGATCTAAGCCTGCCCAGGCAAAGTGGTGCAAGTCGGCCTGTCCATGCTAAGGCATGCTTATAAACCCTATTGGTTTCATTGGGCGGCTTGGCTTGAGATGTCATTTCATCTCAATGTCGGGTAAAAGTCCCACAAAATTGGAAGCAATGTCTCCAAAATGACCTTTACAGTGTTGACGGGGATGTTAAACCTCAAATCAAACAAACAAACAAACATGTAATGTACGGTAATGGTCAAATGTGACCGACGCAGTATCAGTAGAAAAAATAGAAAGAAAGGGGGCCTCTAACATCAGAGGCAAGTGCACTAATCACTGAGCTATTTCGGCCAATAAATGATTTTAAGGCTGTTGTAGGGGCCAGATGTCAGCACAAATATACAAAAGAGATAATGAAAGTAATAATGAGTTAGTTTATGATAAAAATTATTTTTACCCCTTTTCACAGCTCCGCCTTTAGAAAAAAATGTATATTTACAAACTAGGATTTATTTATTTTATACTGTTGGCATGTTTTTATTGTTAAAGCAGTCGGTTCAAAAGCTCAGCCTCATATTGAGCTTATGATGTATTGTTTATGGAGTGTGATAGATAGTGGTAATAGTGCACTTGCCTCTGATGCTAGAGGTCCCAGGTTCGATCCCCAGCAGCGGCGATAAAATTTTGGTGTCCAAACACGCTCCATTGGCATCATTTGCAGGAATGAATGTCATAAAGTGCACCGTCCTTTGGATCGGGATGTTAACTGGAGGCCCCCTGTGCAGGGAGAACCATCCCCTGTGCAGGTTAAAGAACCCTACCGTAATTACATGATTACTGTGTAGGCTTTCATCCTGCAGTACCTGGAGTGTATATAATGTACACCAAGTGTGACCGATCGCAATATCAGTAGAAAGAAAGAAAGTTTATAACTTGCCGACTTTAAATAAATCTTATCAATATTCACATTACATTATTAAATTTAATGACACATGCCCTAAAGTTACAAACAGAATGATTATCATATTACTCAATTTTAAGTCATTATTGGGGCACATGCCCATAACCCATAACTTTTTGTTCCTCATGCGTGTCTTTTATTCTTTCTTTGTTTCTTGCCCTCAGTTTTGTTTCTGAATTTTATTGAACAGGAGCACAATAATCGCTATATGTGGGCCCAGCGAAGACTCGTATCAACCTGCGCCATCACAAAAACACACCTATATAAATGACCCCATTGAACCCCACTTTTATCTAGTAAAACTGGGGTTTACAGGGGTATACCTTATTTTTCTTAATTCTCCTCTAAAATGTTGATTGTGGGTACTCGTTAGAACTGCCTCGATGAGGCGGTTCTAATGGGTACCCACAATCTATATTTTAAGCAGAAATAAGAAAAATATCACCATTTGTCATCTTAAAATTTTCTATTTTTCAGCGATAAAGCTTACAATGTATTTGTATAGGTGTGTTTTCTAAATGCATCCACACTATCTGAACTGTGTCTTTGCTGTGCACTGTAACTAAATCGTGAAGTAGCCAAAGCTTCCTCATGTCTCCAGTGATTATGACCATACTGTGCGGATGCACAATTAAGCTGATCTGCCTATGCTTGGTGAATTGTAGAAATTCATTGCTGGGCCTAATAACTTTACATATATATATATATATATATATATACTTCTGATGACAATCTTATCATTTCTGAGTTTCATGTTCAATTTTTTTTATATACATGTATATATATTAATTACATTACAATAACACACCCGTACGAATTGGTGCATTTTGACACACCTCCAAAATGGCCATTTTTTTCTGATGAAAATCCGTGATATTTTTCTAATAAATACTGCAAACATAGGTTGTGGGTGCTTGTTAGAACCACCTCATTGAGGCGGTTCTAACGAGTACCCACAACCTATGTTTTGGAGCAAGAATAAGAAAAATAATGTTTACCCACATAAACCCCAGTTTTCTCTATATAAAGTGGGGTATAGGGGGGTCTTCATTTCACGGACTTGTTAACGTGATTAATATTGTTTTCAGTGATTGTTCCATCACCATAATCACTGTTTACAAATCAAGACGCACATATTTTCTTCTAAATATAATACCGTATTCGACCTATTTACCGCACATGCTCCTATAAGCGCACACCCAAGCTTTTTCTGAAAAAAAAAATACACAAGCGCACACTTAATAGTAACCTTCCAACAAATTCATATTGAGTTTTGCTGCATCTTTGACCCAGACAATCATGTGTATATGTGGTGAATCCCTATGCTGAAATTCAACTCTATAAAATAATCATATCGGAAGCTTTATTTTTTTTTCGTATTTTTTCGTATTGAGTGTGCGCTTATTAGGTAGTTTTTCACCACAATATTTTCATACAATTTTGAAAAAACTAAGCGCACGGTGCGGTAAATAGGTCGAATACGGTATGTACAGTAAACTTAACAAACATTTCTTTTTTCGCCTTATGGATCAGGTTAAAAGTCTATGAATTGGAAATCCTGTTATGACCACCACAAATTGGCAAGAAATGAATGCACATGATTCTCCCAATTCGAAAACACGCCTATACAAATACATTGTAAACTTTACCTCTGAAAAATCAATTTTTTTAGATGAAAAATTGCATAGGAAAACACGTCCATGTGAATTAATGGCGTCCAACATGGTGTCAGAAATGACAAGTATTAGGTAAAATTTGTAACAGATTCTTTATTTCTGCTTTCAACATAGGTTGTGGGCGCTCGTTAGAACCGCCTAAATGAGGCGGTTCTAACGAGCACCCACAATATATGTTTTTGGGCAAAAATAAGGCAGATACTGTATACTCCAGTTTTCTCTATATAAAATGGGGTTTAGAGGGGTGTTCATTTCACGGACGTGTTATCGTGATGTGATGTTTTTCTTATTTCTGCTCAAAATATAGATTGTGGGAACTCGTTAGAACCGCCTCATCGAGGCGGTTCTAACGAGTATCCACAATCAGTATTTTAGAGCAGAAATAAGAAAAATAAGGTTTACCCCTGTAAACCCAAGTATTACTATAAAAGTGGGGTTCAAGGGTGTAAAATTATATAGGCGTGTTATTGCGATGAATTGCTTATTTCTGCTCTAAAACAAACACTTTGTATGGTGGCATGTAGCTGCCATCGAGATGCGAGATATTAAGTATACTTATTATACAGATAAAACAACAAAAGTACCATTAAGTCTACATAATTTTCTTGTTCATTGAGATATTTTAAGTCTACATGAAATATGTTCTCTTATATTTAGTCGACATAAAATATGTCGACTTATATTTCTGTCATTTTTATCTCAATTTTTGCTAAAAATGAGCGAGATAGTGCTTTAATATGACATACACAAACTTGAAAAAATAGCTTATAAGGCGCCTTGCGGAACAAGCAAGTCGACTTATTTTAAAAACGACACTTTATTTATATATCTTTTTAGTTCACTACAAAGTCGTCTCAGTGCTTTAAACTGACATGACAATAAACCATAAGCATTTAAGGAGTATAAAAGCCGGTATTAGGTCGCCGTTTAATTAGAGAATGTAACAGAACAGAATAGATTATATATACCCAAAGTATGGGTTATAGGCAAATCTTCAGAATAACAGAATACGTTCAGAAATGGAGACCTTATGAGTTTATTAAACTACGTCCTCGTTGCACCCAACGAAAGTATAAAGACTCTTAAGCCACAGCTCCACTTTCACGTCTTGAGCGTTTGATTTTATTTAGGAAATAGATTCGTGCTGGTAGTGACTAGTTGCTTAATATATCACTGACAGGAAGTCACTCGTAAAAGTGAAAAGAACACGACGCACGCGAGCGATCTATGCACTTACGACAGACCGACAGACAGCACGGTTTTTCTAAAAGTTTTTATTGTATGTAATACAAGTTCATATTATAGGTGTGACATTTTCGAAAGTTAAGTATATGAATGGGTCCCTTTTTTCAGAGTACAAGTATATGAATGGGGTATGTTTTCAAAATCCTGTCCGCTCACCCATACCAAATGGCCCTTAGTTCACCCACCCCCCACACGAGGCTTCAACTCAGGGTTTGTATCTGGCATATTAAAACACGCTCGTTTTCCATAGAAAACTAGAGGTGTAGCGGTCATAGATAGATAAGTCAACTTAAAAATAAGTAAACATAAAATCCTAAGTCGACTTACCCTATCATGATGTCATTAAAAAGCAATAATCACAAAAATTACGAGTTTATGTCAACATAGTAAGTAACACTTCGTTGTAAAAATATCATTGAACTGGGTGTCATTGTAAAGCAGTTTCTGAGCTAGTTAATGGAAATCGAGATATTTTTTATCATAACAATAAACAAACCAAATATGTCGCCTTACACTAGTATGTCAACATAAAATACATCGACTTAGTAAGTAGGATCTCGCAACTCGATGGCAGCTACATGCCACCATAACTTTGGACACTTTAAAACCACCTCTTTCTTATTTCTGCTCAAATGCGTAAAAAAGGCGATTTTCGTTACTCGTATAATGCCCATTTACATTAGAAAGCCTGTAATAACAAATAAAAAGCTGTACATGATTCAGTTTTTAGCTCACCGTCACGTAGTGACGAGGTGAGCTTTTGGGATCACTTTTCGTCCGTCGTGCGTCCGTGCGTGCGTCCGTAAACAATTCTTTAAACGACATCTCCTCCTAAACCACTGATCGGATTTTGACCAAACTTCACAGGAATGATCCTTAGGTGGTCCCCTTTCAAAGTTGTTCAAATGGTTCCGGTCTGTTGCACATCTAGGTCATAGGAGCCAAAAACAGATTTTTTTTCACCAAAAACTTAAAAAATCTTCTTCTCTGAAACCACAAGGCCCAGGTCTTTGATATTTGGTATGAAGCTTCATCTGGTGGACCCCTACCAAGATTGTTCAAATTATAGTGCTGGGGCCTAAAATGCCCCCGCTCCGGGGCCCTTTGGTTTTACATGGGCTTATATAGGGAAAATCTTTAAAAATCTTCTTCTCTGAAACCGTAAGGCCCAGGTCTTTGATATTTGGTATGAAGCTTCATCTAGTGAACCCCTACCAAGATTGTTCAAATTATAGTGCTGGAGCCAAAAATGCCCCCGCTCCCGGGCCCTTTGGTTTTACATGGGCTTATATAGGGAAAATCTTTAAAAATCTTCTTCTCTGAAACCGCAAGGCCCAGGTCTTTGATATTTGGTATGAAGCTTCATCTAGTGGACCCCTATCAAGATTGTTCAAATTATAGTGCTGGGGCCAAAAATGCCCCCGCTCCAGGGCCCTTTGGTTTTACATGGGCTTATATAGGGAAGAGCTTTAAAAATCTTCTTCTCTGAAACCGTAAGGCCCAGGTCTTTGATATTTGGTATGAAGCTTCATCTAGGGGACCCCTACCAAGATTGTTCAAATTATAGTGCTGGGGTCAAATATGCCCCCGCTCCGGGGCCCTTTGGTTTTACATAGACTTATATAGAGATATTCCTTAAAAATCTTCTTCTGAAACAGCAAGGCCATGGTCTTTGATATTTGATGTGAAGCTTCCTCTAGTGGACTTCTATCAAGATGGTTTAAATTATAGCCCTGAGGCCAAAAATGCCCCCGCCCTGGAGCCATTTGGTTTTATATAGGCTTATGTAGGGAATATCTTTAATAAAAAACTTCTTCTCTGAAACCGCAAGGCCCAGGTCTTTGATATTTGGTATGTAGCATATCTAGTGGACCTTTGCCAAGATTGCTCAAATTATAGCCTTTGTTGATATTTGGTATGAAGCTTCACCTTTTTAGACGTCTCTGAACATTATGCACATTATAGCCCTAGGGTTAATAATGGCCCTCCCCGGGTCCCACTTGTTACTCTATGGATCAGGTGAGCGATCCAGGGCCATCATGGCCCTCTTGTCTAACCATTGCCTGCTGTGAAATCAGTCAAAAACTTAAACTGGTAAGCATTTTCAAAATACTTAAGAGTGCATTTTCTTCCTTATATGATTTTTTATGCCCCCGGAATCTAGATTCGGGGGCATATAGTTTTTGGTCTGTTTGTCCGTTTGGCTGTTTGTCCATTTGTCTGTCTACAAAAACCTTAACATTAGGCATCACTTTTGAATGGTAATAGATAGAGCTTTCATATTTCACATGTGTATACCTTATCACAAGACCTTTCCAGTGGTACCATAATTTTTGATCTCATGACCTTGACCTTTGACCTACTTTTTTCAAATTTTTTAAAAACATTAACATTGGCCATAACCTTCGATTAGTTAAGTAAGTGATAGGGCTTTCATATTTCACATGTGCATTCCTTGTCACAATACCTTTCTAGTGGTACCATAACTTTTGACCTTGTGACCTTGACCTTGATGTTTGACCTACTTTTTAAAACTTTTAACATTGGCCATAACTTTCGATTGGTAAGTGGTAGGGTTTTCATATTTCACATGTGCACTCCTTGTCACAAAACCTTTCTAGTAGTACCATAATTTTTGACCTCCTGACCTTGACCTTGACGTTTGACCTAGTTTTTAAAAAAACTTTAACATTGGCCATAACTTTCGATTGGTAAGTAGAAGGGCTTTCATATTTCACATGTGCATTTCTTGTCACAAGACCTTTCTAGTGGTACCATAATTTTTGACCTCGTGACCTTCACCTTGGCGTTTGACCTTCTTTTGAAAAACTTTTACATAGTCCATAACTTTTGATTGTTAAGTGATTGGGCTTTCATATTTCACATGTGCATTCTTTTTCACAAGACCTTTCCAGTGGTATCATATTTTTGACCTCCTGACATTGACCTTGACATTTGAAATGTTTTTTAAAAACTTTAACATTGGCCATAACTTTCGATTGGTAAGTGGAAGGGCTTTTATATTTCACATGTGCATTTCTTGTCACAAGACCTTTCTATTGGTACCATAATTTTTGACCTCGTGACCTTCACCTTGGCGTTTGACCTTCTTTTGAAAAACTTTTACATAGTCCATAACTTTTGATTGGTAAGTGATTGGGCTTTCATATTTCACATGTGCATTCTTTTTCACAAGACCTTCTAGTAGGAGCCGGCCTCGTTGGCTCAGTCGGATGCGCGTCTGACTGGTGATCAGGAGGACGCAGGTTCGACTCCCGCCGGGGTCTGCAACATTCTTTCGTGGAGATTGATCATGAAATCTTTTCTATGGTCATTCTCTCCCTTCCGCTGATTCAAGAAGGGCAGTTGTCAGTTTCTGGCGAAAGATTGTGCACTGTACTGGTTAACCGCTTACATATAAGCCTGCCCAGGAAAGTGTGGATAGGTAAACTGACCGGCTCAAAAATGACCTAAATAGTGTTGACTGGGCCGTTAAACTCCAATACAAACAAAACCTTCTAGTTGGAACCATATTTTTTTACCTAGTGACCTTGACGTTTGACCTACTTTATAAAAACTTTAACATTGGCCATAACTTTCAATTGGTAAGTGATAGGGCTTTCATATTTCACATGTGCATACTATGTCACAAGACCTTTTCAACAATCCCATAATTTTTGACCTTGTGACCTTGATACTGCTTTCATATTTAACAAGCGCTGTCAGGGGGCATCAGTGTGTAACAAACACATCTTGTTTAAAAAAATTTTTTGAGGAAATGATATATATAAAAATATTACAGGTAAAAGTTAATCACCCATTTACTTTAATTTAATAGTAAGTTTGGCTTTCGAGTAACAGGCTACTGATTTGGCTGTACAAGCATACCAATTATATGCAAACATACAATCATTTAAACTTGTAGGCCGAAATTGCTATGGGCAGATTTTGTATGGGTTAATTTTTTCATGGGTCGATTTTGTTATGGTACGAATTTTCCAGTGACCAAATTATGGGGTCAGTCCTATGGAAGACCTGGAGGAACTTATAAGTTTCTGACTTACTAATTCTGCCTTATAGCTTCCTATTTCTTACTTCCGACTTCTTACTTCTGACTTCTAACTTCGAATGTTGTATAAATCATATTAAATCTAGGCCCATGCAATGGCTGCAATAAATGTATCTGAAATAGGAATAAACCCGCATCCTCCTGATCACCAGTCAGACGCACATCCAACTGAGCTAGCGAGACCAGCATATACCCCTGTAAAACCTAGTTTTACTATACAACAAGAGCACCACATGTGGGTGCTAACGCTTGGCTGCAGCCCCTTTTCATAATGAACAACTAGTCCAAGTTTCAAGTAAATATGTTCAGTAATGACAGAGATATTACAAAATGTCCAAGTTTTTGCACGACGACGCAGACGAAAATGTCCAAGTTTTCGCACGACGACGACGCAAGAGCTGTGACAATACCTCGTCGTTTTCTACAAAAACAGCCAAGCTAAAAATGGGGTTGGAAGGAATCAGAATTTTATAGGCATGTTTTCGTGATGGTACAGTTTTATTTCCAGGGGTAATCAACATTTTTCGTGATATTCAACATGGTGTCAGAAGATCAATGAAACAACTGAAAAGAGTGGTGAAGCCCTAACTGGTTAAAATGATGTTTAACAACTGTTGAACAATTTATGTTTATAAGTAAACAATGCTCAAGGATATTCTTCAGAAAGCTGGATATCTGCTGGTGAAGACAGGCCAGTACCTATGTATATATCACTGTGTTACCAATTATATGGTTTCCATTGTCATAGTGAGTATGATTTTAAAATGGACAGTACTATAGTCAGTTTTAGAGTCAATTATTTGTCAGTCACCCAAAGTTATTAAGCATTCATGACGTGTTTTTCTTAGAGAAAAATGACCAAAAATTCAGGCTTAAATGATAATTTAACCAGATTTTTTGGCTACTGGCATTGTCTTTCTGCACTAATGACTTTCCTCACAACAGGTGGCAATACTATATATAGCTTTACCTGGAGGACTGCTTTTATTCAATGTATCTGTCAGTTCCGTTCGAAACGAGTGATCTTAAAATACTTTTTTTCCAGCTAGAAGAATATTTAAAACTTGTAATTTGATTAAAACTTGATTCAGATTTTTATTTTCACCTCTGTTGTTTTACTAATTAATTCACTTTTTGTTTGTTTGATTTGAGGTTTAATGTCCCCGTCAACACTGTAAAGGTCATTTCGGAGACGTTGCTTCCAATTTTGTGGGACTTTTACCCGACATTGAGATGAAATGACATCTCAAGCCCTGCCGCCCAATGAAACCAATAGGGTTTATTAGCATGGACAGTCCGCCTCGCACCGCGGTTCCTGGACATGCTTAGATCCTCTAAGCGGTTTACCAGTACTAGTGTGCGGGCCGGATTCAGCTCGGCGTGGAAGCATCATGCAGCCCATATATTTCTTCAAGCCCCTATGGGCGGGGGCCAAATTCACTTTTTAAATCGAGAAATATTAGTACAGTCTTCTAATAACCTCTAATTAACGGTCTTATCAGCATTACCTAGCAATTGTGTAACATAGCATCAATTTATTGGTTTCTCCATGGTATTTTATGGTCAAAGTCATAAGAAACATGTGGAAATGCGATACACCACTTACCCGACTTTTATATACTATTAGTCGGGAAGGTGGGGGGCAATTTCTCTAAGAGAAAAACACGGCATGAGAAGCTTTTCATTACTATCACTGATTTGCAGACAATACAGGCACATTTTACTGAAAAGTAGAAGTAAAACAAAGATCAGTAATCAATACAATTAACTTACCCACCCATCAAAGACACCAAAGGGAAAGAAACACAAACATGAAGCGACCAGACCATAATGGAAACCTAAACAAAGGAAGGCCATAAGGACAGTTGCTTTCCCACAAAATGGCCAAATGGCCATCCAAAATAAAAAGACACAAGTGATACACACAGTAAGTAACAAACAACAACATAAATAAACCGCCACAGAAGAACCGCCTTGGAACGGTCAGTGGCAAGAATTCCACTGGGGGGGGGGGGGGGGGGGGGGGCTTAAATCGATTTTACAGGGCCATAATCCTCGCCCTTACCTCTGTCCCAGTATACACTAATTTTGTATAGTCCGCATGAAGACTTCCTAACTCACTTCCTAAACTCATCAGTGTAACATCTCCGAGAACATACAAATCAAAAAACTACAGAGATGAAACAAGGTTGAGGACTCTACAGCATACAACAACAGAATTGCTGGAGCAAAAGAAAACCAACAGTTAGACTCCGAGGGGCCTGACCAAAGACGGAGCATCAGGCACCAACAAACATAAAGAATACTAAAATAAAATAAAATTCCATTTATGTTTTTACGCTGGAACTGTCATATAATCTTAAGCCCGACCCACCGGTGTGCAATCAAAGAGGGAAGCAAAGTTGCCAACCGTGATTGGGTTAACCACCATGCATGCAGTCTGTTGTATAACATTTATGATGTACCCAATCTTTATATATCGACGAACGATTTTACGATTTTGGATACTAAAGTCATTACAGGCATGTATTTTTCTAAATTTATATACTAAGTCACCATAGAATTCGGGTTCTGATAGGCCTTGTTGCAGAAGTGTTTTAAGTCCAACATTGAATTTTGAAACAAAATCAGAATGACGTCTATAAAACTTAGAAAAGGCTTTACGTAGTTTATGATACCGATACCCCTGATTAAGCAGTTTAGAGAAACTCCCTCCTCTAAGCTTCATGTTAAGAAGTCCAGGAAATGAATACACCTCTTAAACCCACCTTATATAGAGAAAACTGGGGTTTACAGAGGTATATACTACTCCCTTATTTTGAATGTAGGAAAAAATCACGGAAAAAAAGTCACAGTTTTGGGTAGGAAAAAAAGTCACGGAAGAAAAGTCACAGAGTTGGTTTTAATCATGTTCAATATTTTTCTTATTTCTAGTCAAAATACGGCTTATACTTCATACTCCGAGTCCTGAAATTCATCTAAAAGCGCTATCCATGCCTTCTGTGTCGTTTACTTACACAACTTATCCAATTTTCGCCCGGAAATGAGCGAAATAAGCAGTCTTGAGGTATTTACTTACTTTACTTAGATTACTTATCAGTCATCATTGTCAGATAAGTAAAGTAAGCTGAGCTGAGGCTGACCTTGTGTCCTGGAGTCTCTGATTTCGCTGTTAATTGAATTCTACTCATTTTACTTACGTTACTGATCTTCACATCAACACTATAAGTAAAATAAGCAAGTTTACAGTATTCTACTTAGGTTACTCAGTTTACTTACCTGGCACTACAGCAGTATAAGTAATCTAAGTAAACTAAGTAGATGTCAAAAAATCTATGCCCCTCGATCCAAAAAACATGCTTCATAAAATTAAGTGCAATAAGCTAATTAATTGATATAAAAAGAACAATTTTACATAGTTTAAACATAAATAACTAAAATATGCTGACCAGAACACTGAAGCATGATACTAGAATACGGAAATGAGCTAAGTAGGATGAGTAACATAAGTAGGCGTATAGCTAGCCAAGGATGGTACATGTATCAGCCTCGCTCTTAAGATAAGCTAAGTAACGTAAGTAATGTAAGTTGACTAATCAAACCAACGAAAGTCAATCTTGATATAACAGGATAAGTACAAGAATAAGCGTAAGTAACCTAAGTAACCTAAGTAAGCTAAGTAACCTTGCATGTCTCTTATGACAAAAGCTACTACCATACCAACAATGCTAAGAGTAAGCTAAGTAAGATAAGTAACCTAAGTAGAGGTTATATATTTCATCAATGACTATGAGCAGTGTAAGTAGGATAAGTAAGTTAAGTAAGGTAAGTAACATAAGTATTGTAAGTAACTGATATACCAGTAACATCAGCGACACCAGAGTAAGTTAAGTAAGCTAAGTGAAGTAAGTAAGTAAGTATTGTGGTTTCGATCTCAGCACATGAGTAAGCTGAGTAGGGTAAGTAAACTAAGTAACCTGAGTAGAACTCTAAGTAACATAAGTAAATGTCCTACCAGCTGCAACAGCCATACCAGAGTAAGTTGAGTAAGCTAAGTAAACTAAGAAGGCGTCCTGGTCACTTCGTAAAAGGATGTGCAGAGTAAGTAGGATAAGTAAAGTAAGTAACCTAAGTAGACTTATAAGTAACATAAGTAATGTAAGTAACCCCTCCACCAGCTACAACAACCATACCAGAGTAAGTTAAGTAAGCTAAGTAAACTAAGTAGGCACGATGGTCACTCCAAACTGGGTTGAGTAGGGTAAGTAGGATAAGTAAACTAAGTAACGTAAGTTGAATTCTAAGCAACATAAGTAAGGTAAGTAACTACTCCACCAGCTACGCCACCCATACCAGAGTAAGTTAAGTAAGCTAAGTAAACTAAGTAATCGGCGAAGTCTGTCCCAACGAGGATGAGTAGGGTAAGTAGGATAAGTAAACTAAGTAACCTGAGTAGAATTCTAAGTATCTTAAGTAAGGTAAGCTACTGCTCTACCAGCAAAGCTACCAATACCAAAGTAAGTTGAGTAAGCTAAGTAAACTAGGTTGGCGACCTTGTCACTCCGAACAATGTAGACTATGGTCAGTAGGATAAGTAAACTAAGTAACCTAAGTAGAATTCTAAGTAACGTAAGTAAGGTAAGTAACTGTCATACTAGCTATTACACCCTTACCACAGTAAGTTAGTAAGCTTAGTAAACTAAGTAAACGGCGAAGTCTGTACTGAAGAGGATGAGAAGGGTAAGTAGGATAAGTAAACTAAGTAGAATTCTAAGTAACATAAGTAAGGTAAATAACTACTCCATTAGTCGCTCTACCCATACCGGAGTAATTTAAGTAAACTAAGTACGCGGCAAAGTCTGTACTGGAGAGGATGAGTAGGGTAAGTAGGATAAGTAAACTAAGTAACCTGAGTAGAATTCTAAGTATCATAAATAAGGTTAGTTACTGCTCTACCAGCAAAGCTACCAATACCAAAGTAGGTTGAGTAAGCTAAGTAAACTAAGTTGGCGACCTTGTCACTCCGAACAATGTAGAGTATGGTCAGTAGGAAAAGTAAACTAAGTAACCTAAGTAGAATTCTAAGTAACGTAAGTAAGGTAAGTAACTGTCATACTAGCTATACCATCCTTACCACAGTAAGGTAAGTAAGCTAAGTAAACTAAGTAAACGGCGTTGTCTGTACTGAAGAGGATGAGTAGGGTAAGTAGGATAAGTAAACTAAGTAGAATTCTAAGTTACATAAGTAAGGTAAGTAACTACTCCATTAGCCGCTCTAGCCATACCGGAGTAAGTTAAGTAAACTAAGTAAGTGGCGAAGTCTGTACTGAAGAGGATGAGTAGGGTAAGTAGGATAAGTTATCTAAGTAACCTGAGTAGAATTCTAAGTAACATAAGTAAGGTAAGTTACTGCTCTTCCAGTAACGCTACCAATACCATAGTAAGTTGAGTAAGCTAAGTAAACTAAGTTGGCGACCTTGTCACCCCGAACAATGATGAGTAGGGTAAGTAGGATAAGTAAACTAAGTAACCTAAGTAGAATTCTAAGTAACGTAAGTAAGGTAAGTAACTGTCATACTAGCTATACCTTCCTTACCACAGTAAGTTAAGTAAGCTAAGTAAACTAAGTAAGCGGCATAGTCTGTCCAGACGCGGATCAGTAGGGTAAGTAGGATAAGTAAACTAAGTAACCTAAGTAGAATTCTAAGTAACATAAGTAACTACTCAACTAGCCACTCCACCCATACCATAGTAACTTAAGAAAGCTAAGTAAACTAAGTAAACGGCGTTGTCTGTACTGAAGAGGATGAGTAGGGTAAGTAGGATAAGTAAACTAAGTAGAATTCTAAGTAACATAAGTAAGGTAAGTAACTACTCCATTAGCCGCTCTAGCCATACCGGAGTAAGTTAAGTAAACTAAGTAAGTGGCGAAGTCTGTACTGAAGAGGATGAGTAGGGTAAGTAGGATAAGTTATCTAAGTAACCTGAGTAGAATTCTAAGTAACATAAGTAAGGTAAGTTACTGCTCTTCCAGGAACGCTACCAATACCATAGTAAGTTGAGTAAGCTAAGTAAACTAAGTTGGCGACCTTGTCACCCCGAACAATGATGAGTAGGGTAAGTTGGATAATTAAACTAAGTAACTAAAGTAGAATTCTAAGTAACGTAAGTAAGGTAAGTAACTGTCATACTAGCTATACCTTCATTACCACAGTAAGTTAAGTAAGCTAAGTAAACTAAGTAAGCGGCATAGTCTGTCCAGATGCGGATCAGTAGGGTAAGTAGGATAAGTAAACTAAGTAACCTAAGTAGAATTCTAAGTAACATAAGTAACTACTCCACTATCCACTCCACCCATACCAGAGTAACTTAAGAAAGCTAAGTAAACTAAGTAAGCAGCGAAGTCTGTACAGAAGAGGATGAGTAGGGTAAGTAGGATAAGTAAACTAAGTAACCTGAGTTTAATTCTAAGTAACACCCTTATCACAGAAAGTAAGGTAAGTAACTACTCCACTAGCCACTCTGCCCAGACCAGAGTAAGTTAAGTAAAATAAGTAAACTATGTAAGCGGCAAAGTCTGTCCCAACGAGGATCAGGAGGTTAAGAAGGATTAGTAAGCTAAGTATCCTAAGTAGAATTGTAAGTAACATAGGTATGGTAAGTTACTACTCCATTCGCCACTCTACACATACCAGAGAAAGTTAAGTAAGCTAAATAAACTAAGTAAGAGGCGAAGTCTGTCCCATAGAAGATGAGTAGGGTAAGTAGGTTAAGTAAACTAAGTAACCTAAGTAGAATTCTAAGTAACGTAAGTAAGGTAAGTAACTACTCCATTAGCCACTCTACCCATACCAGAGTAAGTTAAGTAAGATAAGGAAACTAAGTAAGTGGCGAAGTTTGTATTGTAGAGGATGAGTAGGGTGAGTAGGATAAGTAAACTAAGTAACCTAAGTAGAATTCTAAGTAACGTAAGTTAGATAAGTAACTGTCCTACTACCTATACCACCCTTACCACAGTGAGTTAAGTAAACAAATAGCGGTAATGCTGTCCAAACGAGGATCAGTAAGGTAAGTAGGATAAGTAAAC
The DNA here is from genome assembly GCA_963580285.1 of Lucinisca nassula. Taxonomy (NCBI): domain Eukaryota; kingdom Metazoa; phylum Mollusca; class Bivalvia; order Lucinida; family Lucinidae; genus Lucinisca; species Lucinisca nassula. The sequence continues at coordinate 91,889 of CAUZLF010000558.1, forward strand.
TAAGTAACCTAAGTAGAATTATAAGTAAGGTAAGTAACTACTCCATCAGCCGCTCTACCCATACCAGAGTAAGGTAAGTAAGCTAAGTAAGCAGCGAAGTCTGTACCGAAGAGGATGAGTAGGGTAAGTAGGATAAATAAACTAAATAGATTTCTAAGTAACATAAGTAAGGTAATTAACTACTCCACTAGCCACTCTACCCAGACCAGAGTAAGTTAAGTAAGCTAAGTAAACTAAGTCAGCGGCCAAGTCTGTCCCAACGAGGATCAGTGGGGTAAGTAGGATAAGTAAACTAAGTAACCTGAGAAGAATTCTAAATGACATAAGTAAGGTAAGTAACTACTCCATTAGTCACTCTACCCAAACCAGAGTAAGTTAAGTGCGATAAGTAAACTATGTCAGTGGCGAAGTCTGTACTGGAGAGGATGAGTAGGGTAAGTAAAATTAAGTAACCTAAGTAGAATTCTAAGTAACATAAAAAAGGTAAGTTACTGCTCTACCAGCAACGCTACCAATACCAAAGTAAGTTGAGTAAACTAAGTAAACTAAGTTGGCGACCTTGTCGTCCCGAACAATAATGAGCCGGGTAAGTAGGATAAGTAAACTAAGTAACCTAAGTAGAATTCTAAGTAACATAAGTAAGGTTAATGACTGCTCTACCGGCAACGCTACCAATTCCAAAGTAAGTTGAGTAAACTAAGTTGGCGACCGTGTCATCCCAAACAATATTGAGCCTGGTAGGTAGGATAAGTAAACTAAGTAACCTAAGTAGAATTCTAAGTAACATAAGTAGCGTAATTTGGATAAGTAGCAGTCCTACTACCTTTACCACCCTTACCACAGTAAGTTAAGTAAACTAAGTAAGAGGCAAAGCCTGTCCCAACGAGGACCAGTAGGGTATGTAGGCTAAGTAAACTAAGTAACCTAAGTAGAATTCTAAGTAACATAAGTAACTACTCCACTAGCCACTGTACCCATACCAGAGTAAGTTAAGTAAGCTAAATAAGCTAATTAAGCAGCGAAGTCTGTACAGAAGAGGATGAGTAGGGTAAGAAGGATAAGTAAAATAAGTAACCTGAGTAGAATTCTAAGTAACATAAGTAAGGTAAGTAACTACTCCACTAGCTACTCTACCCAGACCAGAGTAAGTTAAGTAATCTAAGTAAACTAAGTAAACGGCGAAGTCTGCCCCATAGAGGATGAGTAGGGTAAGTAGGTTAATTAAACTAAGTAACCTAAGTAGAATTCTAAGTAACGTAAGTAAGGTAAGTAACTACTCCATTAGCCACCCTACCCATACCAGAGTAAGTTAAGTAAACTAAGTAAGCGACGAAGTCTTATTGTACAGGATGTGTAGGGTAAGTAGGATAAGCAAATTAAGTAACCTAAGTAGAATTCTAAGTATCATAAGTAAGGTAAGTTACTGCTCTACCAGCAACGCTACCAATACCAAAGTAAGTTGAGTAAGCTAAGATGGCGACCTTGTCAATGTGAACAATGAGGATTAAGGCCAGTAGGATTAGTAAACTTAGTAACCTAAGTAGAATTCTAAGTAACATAAGTAAGGTAAGTAACTGTGCTACCAGCTAACACCCTTATCACAGTAAGTTGAGTAAGCTAAGTAAACTAAGTAAGCGGCGAAGTCTGTCCCATAGAGGATGAGTAGAGTAAGTAGGATAAGTAAACTAAGTAACGTAAGTAGATTTCTAAGTAACGTAAGTAACCACTCCATTAGCCACTCTACCCATACCAGATTAAGTTAAGTAAATTAAGTAAACTAAGTAAGCGGCGAAGTCTGTACTGAAGAGGATGAGTAGGGTAAGTAGGATAAGTAAACTAAGTAACCTGAGTAGAATTCTAAGTAACATAAGTAAGGTACGTTACTGCTCTACCAGCAAAGCTTCCAATACCGAAGTAAGTTGAGCAAGCTAAGTAAACTAAGTTGGCGACCTTTTCATCCCGAACAATGATGAGCAGGATAAGTAGGATAAATAAACTAAGCAACCAAAGTAGAATTCTAAGTATTGTTAGTAAGGTAAGAAACTGTCTTAGCTACGACCTATACCACCCTTACCACAGTAAGTTAAGTAAGTTAAGTAAACTAAGTAAGCGGCAAAGTCTGTCCAAACGAGGATGAGTAGGGTAAGCAGGATAAGTAAACTAAGTAACCTAAGTAGAATTCTAAGTAGGGTAAGTAACTACTCCACTAGCCACTCTACCCATACCAGAGTAAGTTAAGTAAGCTAAGTAAACTAAGTAAGCAGCGAAGTCTGTACCAAAGAGAATGAGTAGGGTAAGTACGATAAGTAAACTAGGTAAGCTGAGTAGAATTCCAAGTAACATAAAATAAGGTAAGTTACTGTTCTACCAGCAATGCTACAAATATCAAAGTAAGTCCATTAAGCTAAGTCTACTAACTTGGCAGCCTCGGAAATTATGAGTAGGGTAAGTAGGATAAGTAAACTAAGCAACCTAAGTAGAATTCTAAGTATCATAAGTAAGATAAGTAACTACTCCATCAGCTACGCTACTCATACCAGGCTAAGTATGCTAATTTAACTAAGTAAGTGCCGAAGTCTTTCCCAACGAAGATGAAAATGGTAAGTAGGATAAGTAACCTAAGTAGCAGGGTAAGTAGGATAAGTAAAGTAAGTAACCTAAGTAGACTTCGAAGTAACATAAGTAAAGTAAATAACCTCTCCACCAGCTACACCAACCATTCCAGAGCAAGTTAAGTAAGCTAAGCAAACTAAGTAAGTGTCGAAGTCTGTCCCAACGAAGATGAGTTGGGTAAGTAGGAAAAGTAAACTAAGTAGAATATTAAGTAACCTAAGTAAAGTTAGTAACCACTTCACTAGCTTACCAAGACAAGCCTGCTCAACTTGTGTTAAACTCTCAGTACTATCAAGATGACAAGTCAGGAGTACTATCAATATGTCTTGAAGGATATTGCAGATTTGGCGAACAAAAGTTGGTCATACTGGAGTTATCGTTCTTGTGCATGACATGGTATCTAAACTTTGGGTACAATTGTGCATTAATGACCATCAATATATCTTTAAGGGAATTGAATTATGATCATCACACGCTTATACTGTCAGGGGAGAAAACTGAACAAGAGCTCCGCAAATGGTGCATTGTACCACCGTGCCAAGGTCATGTTTGTTGGTCTTCTGCAACGGATCTTCATGTGTTTTTTTTCCCCAGGTTCTCCTGTTTTTGCCAATCTCTGATTAAAGATCGGCTCATCATGAGGGAAATAATGGTTGCGTATAATCTGCAGACCAAAGCTTGCAGACCTTTGGACCGTGGACCGGTCTGCAGTGGACCAAAGGGTATAATCTGCAGACCAATTACCTTGCAGACCAAGTTCCAATAATCAATATATCATATTCTATATACTATATATATACTGATATGAAAAAGAAATTTTATGTTTATTGCAAAATTTATTGTATGTCAGATTATAAAATGTCAAATATTTTAGCAGTAACAATAAAAATCATGGATTTTTTTTCTTCTAAAAAACAAACATTCTCAAGAAATAATAATAAAAAAATGTTTTTTAATGTTGATTGCGAAATTTATTTGATCTTATTATTAAATGTCAGATATTTATTTTAGCAGTAACAATAAAATACCATGAAAAATATTTTCTGAACAAACATTCTCATAAACACTGAGAAATGCTATTCAACTGATTCAAAAACTGAAGGAAACAGAACATAATAGATCCATGTAATTACAATCTAAAATGGCTTCTGTCTTATCTCTAGGACTAACCTTTTTCAGATGAAAATGTTTGATATTATATTTTTCTTATTTCTGATCCAAATATAGATTGTGAGTGCTTGTTAGAACCGCCTCAGTGAGGCGGTTCTAACGAGTACCCAAAATCCAAATATAGATTCGAGTGCTCGTTAGAACTCCCTCAATCATGCGGTCCAAACTAGTACCCACAATGTATATGTTTTTGAGCAAAATTAAAGAAAATAATGAATACCACCCCTACCCCATCGTAAACCCTACGTTTCTCTATTGAAAGTATGGTTTAGAGGAGTCTTCATTTAACAGTCTTGGTATAATGCTTCCTTACATTTGCCAAACATGGCTTTATTGGGATGGAGATTTTTTTTAATATTTATTCTTATTTCTGCTTGTGGTGCTCTTTTGAAGTACCAACAGCAATTTTTAAACAAAACTAAAAAAAAAAATCTTTTTTCCCCCAGGTTCATTTTTCCTTGATTGTTACACATTAAAAGAAATACACAATAAAATAAAGTAAATAAATATATTATAAACAAATAAATAAAAATAATTTATTAAATAAATAAATGCTTATTTATGGGTCCTGTGTGAGAACTGCAATGGAAGTTCACATTTTTCACTTTTCAGCTCAACAGAAGAAAATTAATAATAAAAGGTCCTAATTAACCCGTTTGGTACCGGAAACCCCAAAATGGGTACATTGGCAAACAGTGTAAGCCCAGATCAGATGCCGCAGAATGTGGCATCTGATCGGGGCCTACACTATTTGCAAAAATTCAGCTATTTTCTGAATAAATTTTGAAGGTTGGTTGGTTGATTTGTGGTTTAACATCCCCGTCAACACTGTAAAGGTCATTTTGGAGACGTTGCTTCCAATTTTGTGGGACTTTTACCCGACATTGAGATGAAATGACATCTCAAGCCCTGTCGCCCAATGAAACCAATAGGGTTTATTAGCATGGACGGTCCGCCTCGCACCGGGGTTCCTGGACAGGCTTAGATCCTCTAAGCCGTTTACCAGTACTCGTGTGCGGGTCGGATTCAGCTCTGCGTGGAAGCATCATGCAGCCCATATATTTCTTCAAGCCCCTTTGGGCGGGGGCCAGAAAAATTTTGAAGATAACAGAACCTATCGACCCTACATTTCGAAATGGATTCCTGTCATTTATGAAGAGGAAGATTCCATTTGGTACAAAAGGTGTTAACACCCCAAAAAAAAAATAGAAATAAAGTGCTTCTGAAAGATCTAACAACACATTTTAAAAATGCAGACTTTCAATCATTTGCAATTTCAACCTAATCATAGGCTTACAGCCATTGGTTCTAATATGTAACTTTGCCCCACCTACAATAGGATAAGCCCCGCCTACAAATAACCGTTAAACTGTCAATCACAACTATTTCAATATCAAGCCTTTTTCTTTACTTCTCAAAGAAAATCTTGTTTAGCATGGAAATGTTGTTCTCTGAAAACAAAGGGGGGGGGGGAATAGGTAAATAAATTAAATAAGTCACCAGGACAAATTAATTTGGCCAGATTGTCCTTAAAAATTAAATAAATTAATAAATAACTTTATTTTTGTTTTTATTTCCTAGTGGAGAAATTTCCAATGGGACTGAACATATTTTTTTTAAAAAGAGTAACAAGATGCCTAAATATTCATTTCTTTGGTGGAGATTGATCATGAAATCTTTACTTCGGTCATTCTCTCTCTTCCGCTGGTTCAAGAAGGGCACTTGTCAGTTTCTGGCGAAAGAATGTGCACTGTACTGGTTAACCGCTTACGTATACGACTGCCCAGGAGAAGCGTGGATAGGTAAACTAACCAACTCAAAATGACCTAAAATAGTGTTGACTGGTCCGTTAAACTCCAATACAAACAAACAATATTTCATTTATTAATATGGTGAAAATTTTCCTTATGGCATTTTTCCTTTCATTTATTTGTTCTCCCACTTATCCCGCTGAACAAGACAATCCCTACATTTGCAAACAGTGTAGCTCCAGATAAACCATCCGATAGGTATCTTCACTGTTCATCATGCAGTTTGTGAATTTAACAGATAGATTATATAAGTATATCAAAAGTACTTACCAATTTCAAGGAAACATTTTTAAAAGAGTAACAATATGCCATCTGATCAGGATCTTCACTGTTCATCATGCAGTTTGTGAATTTAACAGATAGCTTGTATGACGTATATTGAAAGTATAGAAATTCTAATTTCAAGTGAACATTTTTAAAAGAGTAACAATATGCCATCGGGTCAGGATCTTCACTGTTCATCATGCAGTTTGTGAATTTAACAGTTAGCTTGTATGAATTATATTCAAATTAGAGAAATTATAATTTCAAGTGAACATTTTTTAAACAGTAACAATATGCCATCTGATCAGGATCTTCACTGTTCATCATGCAGTTTGTGAATTTAACAGATAGCTTGTATTAAGTATAATGGAAGTAGAGAAATTCTAATTTCAAGTGAACATTTTTGAAAGAGTAACAATATGCCATCTGATCAGGCTCTTCACTGTTCATCATGCAGTTTGTGAATTAAAAAAAAATATTAATAATGATAAATAATAAAAAAAAACAGATAGATAGTGTCAAGTATATAGAAAGTACTCAACTAAACATTTTTATCAGAGTAACACGATGCCAAAAATATATATCATAAAATTCTGTGGTGAAAAATTTCCTGAGCATAATAATATGTTTTTCCTTTTCTTTATTTAATTTTGATATTTCTTTTTTCCTTTTCTTTCTGTATATATGCCCATGAGGTGATATACCATACCAACAGGTGTCATTTTCAATAAACAGTAAGTATGTGGCTGATTAAAGCACTGGTCCTCCTGTATTTGGTCCTCAAATTATACCCCTGGACCTCTGGAGGACTTGGTCCTCATTCCTCTGGTCCTCCAGTGAAAGTAAGTCCTCAAATTATACCTTCCCCAAGAAGAGGAAGGCATTACGCTAATTCTTCCATGAGTCATGGTGCATTCAATTATTTTTTTTTAAATCTTACATATTCCAAACTTAGGTAATGGGTGCACACATTTTGGTCAGAAAAATAACTGTTTTTGAGATATGAAAGAATGCACTATATCTCGCGAATGTGATATAGTAATTCTCTAGTTTTTACACCAATGTTGAAATTCGGAAGTTGAAACCATGTTGTATATATATAGTTAGTTGAACAAATGTGTTATATGCCAAAAAAAAAAAAGAAAAATCCCATAGATTTTTAGAAGATTTTTCCCAAAGATTTTAGAAGGAAAAACACAAGAGACATTTTTCTACACAATCTGTGTATCTTTTAGATCCACCTTTAAACTGAATTATTTTTTGCATCCCCACCCATCCGGGGTTGGAGAAATTGATTGGGCTGCATGGTGTTTCCATGCAGAGCTGAAACAGGCTGAACTTCAGTACTGGTAAACCGTGTACAAGGTTTAAGCCTGCCCAGTAAAAGTGGTGTCAGTCGGACCACTCCATAGATGTTTTTTGTGCAGTAGGGCTTGAGGTGTCATTCTGTCTCAATGTTGGGTAAAAGTCAAACAAAATCATAAGCAACGTCTCCAAAATGACCTAAATAGTATTTCATCAGAAAAGTGGCCATTTTGGACATGTGAAAAAATGCACTATGTTTCACGGCGGTGTTATCTTAATGCATATAGAAAACTGGGGTTTCCAGGGGTATGTCTGATCCAAGATCCAGGTTGTTGGTTCTCGTTAGATCTGCCACAATGAGGTGCTTCGAATGTGCACCCACAACCTATGCCTGGAAAATATTATATAAATATTAAATCATACAGAAGAGTTTTCGTAAGGCCCGCCTGTTCTTGGAAAACTAGGAAAATTATCTGTTAATTTTCATGTCAACAAGTCCATAAAATTAAAACATTTGTTGACCACATTTTCTTCAGAGATAAATGGGTTTCAAAAATTGTAAAAGAAACAAAAAACATTTTTTTTTTTTAAGTAAGCTAAAAAGTGTTGTAGGAACTTCATCTCAATGAAGCAGAACAAAAGAGCACAACAAGCAGAAATAAGAATAAATATCATAATTTCCATCAAAATAATCCCAATTTTAACCCTGAAAGAAAGCATTATATCACATGGATGTATTATGCCCAATTTCCTTCAAACTAAATTATTTGAATAGCATTTCAATGATTATGAGAATGTTTGCTTTTAGATAATATTTTCCATGTTCATTATTATTGTTATTATTATTATTATTGCAATAATAATTATTCAAGTAAAATACATTTTGCAGTAAACATTTGAAAAAAAAACAAGCTTTTTGTTTTTATTTCTTTTCAATTCAATATTTATTATCTATATATGATATAATAATTATTTCTGTCTGCATAAATCTTGGTCTGCAGATTATACCCTTTGGTCCACTGCAGACCGGTCCACGGTCCAAAGGTCTGCAAGCTTTGGTCTGCAGATTATACCCAACCGGAAATAATCATGAAATGGCCGGTCGTAAAACCAAAATTAAAAGCCAAAATAATGTTATTGAAGTCCAACCTTGAAATAACTATATACATTTATCAAGTTTATGCTAAACCAGCGCTAAATTGTAGGAGTTACATAGTCTCTCTCTTTCCCTTTTCACTGCTATATGCTAACTTTTGTGCCTTACGAGCAGGTCTTCTGGGTGGAAAGCAGTACTAAGCAATATGGAAGAAGTGCCTTGCTAAAAGAAACAACACTTTGGTCATCGTGAGGTTTGAACCCGCAAAGTCTCGATTACAAATCCGATGCGCTACCACTGCACTAAATTTGAGTAAACAGCTTAGTAGGTCTAAACTTGGCCAGGAAAAGCTGTGCGAGTCAGACCGTCGTTTCCTTTCAGTGGTTATAAGTTCCGGAAAATCTAAAGCAGATCTCCAAAATGACCTAGGTAGTATTAACGGGCAATAACACCGCAAACTAACAAACAAACAATTAAACAAACAAACCACATATCCTTCCGTTTCAAGGAAAAATTAGATGTTTGTCAAATATATAGATTATCCTGTTCGTCATGCCTGAAAAATGCAAACTGCAGCTGGTGTTGCAGCAGTACTAAGTAAACAAGAGGACCAAGCTGGTCCTGTATCGCTCACCTGAGCTAACAGATTCAAAGTTTCAGGAAGTGCCAACCTTTACTGAAGGATTAATGGAAGGACATGGTGATGAAAGGGTAAGCAATTTCTGCAAATCAAGTAGAATGGAACTCTATGATAAATAGGCTGACCTCACCAGTTTTCAAACTCATTCAAGCTTTTATTCCTGACTTGCTAAGAAGATCCGATATAAACTCATGGGGTTATGGTGATGACAAGTTCAACTAGAATCGCGCAGTCGATGGCACGCCATCGCATATCCCCACGCTTTTTTAAAGATACGCAACTATATAAGTTCTCAATTGCAACTCCCGCCCAATCTTAAGATCAAAATTCCGAAAGTGTCATGCACTCCTCAGACCAAAGACCTACCAGTTCCCAAAGTTTCATGTTTCTTTCTGAAACGGCGTAGGAGGAGTTATCTGGTAATCGTTAAAAATGGGGTTATAGGGGTGAAAATCCAAGTTTTTGACCTCTGGTGACCTCAAACCTGACCCTAGGGGTCAAATTTTGATTGTTATGTATTCTACTCATTATGCCGTTCGATTTGATATGTCACAGGACCAGGTTCTGAAAACTTTGATTTTTTACCCCCGGGGCACCCCACCCCCTGGCCTGGCCCCTAGGGGTAGGATCAAATTTCCGAAAGTGTCATGCACTCCTCAGACCAAAGACTTATCAGTTCCCAAAGTTTTATGTTTCTATCTGAAACGGAGTAGGAGGAGATATCCGGTAATCGTTAAAAAGGGGGTTATGGGGGTGAAAATCCAAGTTCTTGACCTCTCGTGACCTCAAACCTGACCCTAGGGGTCAAATTTAGATTGTTATGTATTCTACTCATTATGCCGTTCGATTTGATATGACACACGACCAGGTTCTGAAAACTTTGATTTTTTACCCCCGGCGCACCCCACCCCCTGGCCTGGCCCCTAGGGGTAGGATCAAAATTCCGAAAGTGTCATGCACTCCTAAGACCAAAAACCTATCAGTTCCCAAAGTTTCATGTTTCTTTCTGAAACGGCGTAGGAGGAGTTATCTGGTAATCGTTAAAAATGGGGTTATAGGGGTGAAAATCCAAGTTTTTGACCTCTGGTGACCTCAAACCTGACCCTAGGGGTCAAATTTTGATTTTTATGTATTCTACTCATTATGCCGTTCGATTTGATATGTCACACGACCAGGTTCTGAAAACTTTGATTTTTTACCCCCGGGGCACCCCACCCCCTGGCCTGGCCCCTAGGGGTAGGATCAAATTTCCGAAAGTGTCATGCACTCCTCAGACCCAAAACCTATCAGTTCCCAAAGTTTCATGTTTCTATTTGTAACAGCGAAGGAGGAGTTATCCGGTAATCGTTAAAAATGGGGTTATGGGGGTGAAAATCCAAGTTTTTGACCTCTCGTGACCTCAAACCTGATCCTAGGGGTCAACTTTTGATTGTTATGTATTCTACTCATTATGCCATTCAATTTGATATGTCCCACGACCAGGTTCTGAAAACTTTGACTTTTTACCCCCGGGGCACCCCACCCCCTGGCCTGGCCCCTAGGGGTAGGATCAAAATTCCGAAAGTGTCATGCACTCCTCAGACCAAAGACCTATCAGTTCCCAAAGTTTTAAGTTTCTAGCTGTAAAAGTGTGGGAGGAGTTGTCCGGTAAGACGGACGGACGGACGTACGGACGACGGAGACAATAACAATATCCCCACTTTTTCTTCGAAAAGCGTGGGGATAAAAATAAGCAATTAACTGCTGCAATCAAAGGGATGTTACTCTGTGACAAATAGGCAAACCTCACGAGTTTTTAAACTCCTCCGAGCTTTTCTGCCTGACTTATTTGTAAGTTTCATGAAGATCTGATCAAAACTGAAGGGGGCAGCAGTGCTAACAAGGTCGAAAATAGGCATTTTTAAGCAATCAAAGGCACGTAACTCTATGATAAATGTGCCGACTTGGCCAGTATTCAAACTCATCCAAGGTTTTATTTCCAGCCACCTTACATATAAGTTTCAGAACGATCCGATCAATACTGAAGGGGCTACGGTGATGACAAGATCAAAATTTGGCATTTTTAGCAATCAAAGGGATGTCACTCTAAGATAAATGGGCCAACTTGGCCAGTTTTCGAACTCATCCGAGGTTTTATCCCCTGCCACCTTACATATAAGTTTCAGAAAAATCCGATCAAAACTGAAGGGGCTACGGTGATGACAAGGTCAAAAATCAACATTTTCAGCCATCAAAGGGACATAACTCTACGATAAAAGGTCTGACTTGGCCTGTTTTCGAACTCATCCGAGATTTTATCCCCAGCCACCTTACATTTAAGTTTCAGAAAGATCCTATCAAAACTGAAGGGGCTATGGTGATGACAAGGTCAAAAATCGGCATTTTCAGCAATTAAAGGGACGTATATCTATGATAAATGGGCCAACTTGGCCAGTATTTGAACTCATCCTAGGTTTTATCCCCAGTCACGATACATATAAGTTTCATGAAGATCTGATCAAAACTGAAGGGGCTACGGTGATGACAAGGTCAAAAATCGACATTTTCAGCCATCAAAGGGACATAACTATATAGTAAATGGGGGGACTTCGCCGGTTCTCAAACTCATCCGAAGTTTTATCCCCAGCCACCTTACATATAAGCTTCAGAAAGATCCGATCAAAACTGAAGGGGCTACAGTGATAATAAGGTCAAAAATCAACATTTTCAGCAATCAAAGGGACCTAACTCTATGATAAATAGGCCATCTTGGCCGGTATTCGAACTCCTCAACGGTTTTATCCCCAGCCACCTTACATATAAGTTTCAGAAAGATCCTATCAAAACTGAAAGGGCTATGGTGATGACAAGGTCAAAAATCGTCTTTTCAGCAATCAAAGGGACGTTTCTCTGTGATAAATGGACCAACTTGGCCAATTTTTGGAATTCATCCGAGATTTTATCCCCAGCCACCTTACATATAAGTTTCAGAAAGATCCGATTAAAACTGAAGGGGCTACGGTGATGACAAAGTCAAAAATTGACATTTTCAGCCATCAAAGGGACATAACTATATAGTAAATGGGGCGACTTGGCCAGTTTTCGAACTCATCCAAGGTTTTATCCCCAGCCACCTTAAATATAAGTTCCAGAAAGATCTGATCAAAACTGAAGGAGCTACAGTGATGACAAGGTCAAAAATCGTCATTTTCAGCAATCACAGGGACCTAACTCTATGATAAATGGGCCAACTTGGCCGGTATTCGAACTCATCCTAGGTTTTATCCCCAGTCACCATACATATAAGTTTCAGAAAGATCCAATCAAAACTGAAAGGGCTACGGTGATGACAAGGTCAAAAATCGTCATTTTCAGCAATCAAAGGGACGTTACTCTGTGATAAATGGGCCAGCTTGGCCGGTTTTTTCGAACTCATCCAAGGTTTAATCCCCAGCCACCTTACATATAAATTTCAGAAAGATCTGATCAAAACTGAAGGAGCTGCAGTGATGACAAGGTCAAAAATCAACATTTTCAGCAATCAAAGGGACCGAACTCTATGATAAATAGGCCACCTTGGCCCGTATTTGAACTCATCCAAGGTTTTATCCCCAGCCACCCTACATATAAGTTTCAGAAAGATCCGATCAAAACTGAAAGGGCTACGGTGATGACGAGGTCAAAAATCGTCATTTTCAGCAATCAAAGGGACGTTACTCTGTGATAAATGGACCAACTTGGCCGGTTTTCGAACTCATCTAAGATTTTATCCCCAGCCACCTTACATATAAGTTTCGGAAAGATCCGAACAAAACTGAAGGGGCTACGGTGATGACAAGGTCAAATATCTGCATTTTCAGCAATCAAAGGGTCGTAACTCTTTAATAAATAGGCCGACTTGGCCGGTTTTCGAACTCATCCGAGCTTTTATCCCCAGTCACCTTACATATAAGTTTCAGAAAGATCCGATCAAAACTGAAGGGGCTATTGTGATGACAAGGTCAAAAATCGTCATTTTCAGCAATCAAAGGGACGTTACTCTGTGATAAATGGGCCAGCTTGGCCGGTTTTTTCGAACTCATCCAAGGTTTAATCCCCAGCCACCTTACATATAAATTTCAGAAAGATCTGATCAAAACTGAAGGAGCTGCAGTGATGACAAGGTCAAAAATCAACATTTTCAGCAATCAAAGGGACCGAACTCTATGATAAATAGGCCACCTTGGCCCGTATTTGAACTCATCCAAGGTTTTATCCCCAGCCACCCTACATATAAGTTTCAGAAAGATCCGATCAAAACTGAAAGGGCTACGGTGATGACGAGGTCAAAAATCGTCATTTTCAGCAATCAAAGGGACGTTACTCTGTGATAAATGGACCAACTTGGCCGGTTTTCGAACTCATCTAAGATTTTATCCCCAGCCACCTTACATATAAGTTTCGGAAAGATCCGAACAAAACTGAAGGGGCTACGGTGATGACAAGGTCAAATATCTGCATTTTCAGCAATCAAAGGGTCGTAACTCTTTAATAAATAGGCCGACTTGGCCGGTTTTCGAACTCATCCGAGCTTTTATCCCCAGTCACCTTACATATAAGTTTCAGAAAGATCCGATCAAAACTGAAGGGGCTATTGTGATGACAAGGTCAAAAATCGGCATTTTCAGCAATCAAAGGGACGTAACTCTATCATTAATGGGCCGACTTGGCCGGTTTTCGAACTCATCCGAGCTTTTATCCTCAGCCACCTTACATATAAGTTTCAGAAAGATCCGATCAAAACTGAAGGTGCTACGGTGATGACAAGCATTTTCCATTGTAATTCTATGGGAAATTGGAATTGCCATAGCAACCAAAGTTTACATTCAATTTTGATAAAAAGCTAAATTCTTCGTTGCCCCACCCAAGGCATGCTACAGATAAGAAATGATTGAGATCAGCCTGCAGGCTGCAGAGATATAACTGGTCAAAGGTGGTGACGGACAGACGACGGACGACGGACGACGGACGGCGGATGACCAGTTATACTAAAAGCTCCCCTGGAGCCTTCGGCCCAGGTGAGCTAAAAAAGAGCGATAGACGAGAGTTTTCTCCCCTGTTAGTATATAACCATGTGATATGGCCATAAGCTGGAGACAATCTGCGCACACAGCTACAACGGAATTTTGTTTCCCTGGGGTAACCTCTTTGGAATAGCAAAATCAACCGTTTGCACCTCGCGAAAGCAGGGAATAAAATATAGACAAGAATATATTATTTCATATTTTATTTCTATTAAAGAGTGTTCATCTAAACAATAAATTAACTTTTTAAAATGTGTGACTTCATAAAATTATGAACATAGGCATGGTCAACTACTGATAACTTAAGGCAGAACTATATCTTGTACCAAGAGACTATAAAAACTTGTGGGGCTAAGTAGTATGTTTATTATTAGATTTGCAGCAATTAATTAACCCATATATGACAATGGAATCTCCCACCTAATAAGTCTGAAAGTGGTCCATGGTTTCAGGTTTGTTTTGTTTGGGGAGAATTTTGCATAATTGTATTATTTTCAGCAAACTGTGAGGGATCTGATTAGATGCTGTGTTTTGTGGCATCTGATTTGGGTATTCACTGTTTCCCAATGTCCCATAAAGGGCTGCTATGCATATGTGTAAAATTCATATGGTATGGTCACTTAACCCTTATCTTGCTGAATATTCATTTAAGCCACACCCATTTCTGTCTATCAACCAATCAAATTACGTGATGTAATTTAATGCTGCAAATCCATGCACTGAAAGCCAAACAGTGTAGATCCTGATCAGATGGCTTCTTCAGAAGAAGCCATCTGATCTGGATCTACACTGTTTGCAAAGATAGGGGTTGTCGTGAACAGCAAGATAAGGGTTAACATCAAACAAGAGGGCCATAATGGCCCTGGATCGCTCACCTGATCCATTGTGTATCTAGTTGGCCTGAATATACGATGACTGTTCAAATATGAATGCAAGTAGAACGTTTTCTCATGCACTAATGCGAAAATCACCTGGAAATAAATATCACAGCGCAGAAAAACATTTTACCCGTACATTGATACCAAACCTGTTAAAATCCGTCCATTTTAGCCATGTATATCGTTCGAGAAACACTGTCTACTCTTGTATACTAATACAAAACATGGTTGGAAGGTCAGAGTACGCCGTTGAAATACGGTCCTATATTAAGAATCGTTGTATTCTTCGTATACGGTGCAAAGACATTTTTGATGAAATATGTTTGGTTTATGGGCATAATGAAATGTCTTTTCCGACAGTTTTTCGTTGGTTCAAGAAATTCAGCTGTGGGCTAGGCTCAACAGAAGATGCACCACATGATCGTCGGCCGAAAAGAGCAACATCTGCCAAGATGGCTGCTAGAGTGAAATAGTTGCTACCGATGCACGATACACCACTAGGCAAATAGCTAGTATGATTGGCATCTCATTAGGAGCAGCTCATACAATTCTGAAACGGGATTTGAAAATGAGAAAGATCTGTGCTAGATGGGTTCCCCATCTGTTGACAGGTGAGCAGAAAAAGATACGCGTTCAGTGCGCCAAGAAGTTGCTTAAAAAGTTTCCAAATTACAATTCACTGTCTTTCGCTAATTTCGTCACAGGTGACGAGACATGGGTTCACTTTTTTGAGCCGAAACGAAAGATCCAGAACAAAATATGGGCGGACTGGCCGTTTCCGGGGCGACGGCCCGGAGTCCTCGGGTGCAGGGGGGGGGGGGGGGGGGAAGAAGGGAAGGACACCAAACCCATTCATGCTTATATAGTTGTTACATGAGCACGTCTGTATGTTCATTATCTTAACGTTCAGCTTAATGTTGTTTTTGATGTATTTCTCTCGTATCTAATGGAATATGACATGAAGTGTGTACCGTTTCTCAATGTTGGCATGCCCGGCGGGGTAGGGGCGGTCATGTCGTATTCCTTTATATGTTCCGTGTTCATTACATGTCCAGTTTAGTGTTTGATGTATTTCTCTCGTTTGTAACGGGTTATGACATAAGCGTGTACCGTCTCTCAATATTGGGATGCCCGGTGGGATAGGGACAGTCATGTCGTATTCCTTTATATGCCGGGGAAACACACCATCTCCGTGTTTATTACATCTTTTAAATTTGTTTTTGAACTTTTTCTCATTTATGCCGGGGAAACGCACCATCTCCGTGTTCATTACATGTTTTAGTGCTGTTTGGGATGTATTTCTCTCGTATGTGAAGGAATGTGACATGAAGCGTGTACCGTTGCTCAATGTTGGAATGCCCGGCGTGGTAGGGGCGGTCCTGTCTTATTCCTTTATATACCGGGGAAACACACTGTCTCCGTGTTCATTACATGTTATACCACCGGCATACGAAGTATGCTATGGGGATATAATGTTTTCGTCCTGCCGTTCGTCCGTGGGTCCGTCTTTCCGTCTGTCCGTCCGTCCGTTTTTGTTAAAGTTTTTCGTCAACGTTTCTAAGAGATTGTATCTTCTGAACCCTTTGATAGATTTAGTTGATACTTACACTGAAGTTACATACTGGTCTAAAACTTTCATTGATGCATGTCCCCCCTCCCCCACAGTGACCTTGAGGTCAAGGTCAAAGACTTAGAAATTTTACATTTGGTTCAAGTTTTATGACAAAGTTTATAGATGTTCTAAACTCTAAGACAAATTCAATTGATGCTTGCATCGATGTTGCATACCAGTCCAAAGATTTCATCCTGCTGCTTCATTGATACCCCCACCCTTCAGTAACTTTGATTCCCTCACTCCCTTGGTCCATTTAGAAATTTTATGTTTGATTTAGCTTTTACAAGCACATTTATACATTATTATAGCTTCTTGACATCTTCATTCATATTACATACAAGCTCAAAAGATATATCAGAGTATGGAACTGGCCGGGGGTATACGTGACCCACTGGTCGCTTTCTCTAGTTTAATTATGTTTTTGAACTGTTTCACAATAATTATAAGCTACCTCTATGTTCATTATCTCCGTGTTCATTACATGTTCAGTTTAGTGTTGTGTTTGATGTATTTCTCCCGTATGTGAATGAATATGGCATGAAGCGTGTACCGTTTCTCATTGTTGGGATGACCAGCGGGGTAGGGGCGATCATGTCATATTCCCGGGGAAACACAAATTCTCCGTTTTCATTACATGTTTATTTGGTTTTGAACTGTTTCTCAATTATGTTCATTATCTCCCGGCTGGGTAGGGGTGGTCATGTCATATTTCTTCATATATACCAGAGAAACCCACTACCTCCGTGTTCATTACATGTTTTAATGATGTTTTTGAACTATTCCTCAATTATGTGCTATCTCTATGTTAATTATCTCTGTGTTCGTTACATGTTCAGCTTAATGTTGTTTTTTGATGTATTTCTCTTGAATGTAAAGGAATATGACATGAAGCATGTACCGTTTCTCAGTGTTGGGATGCCCGGCGGGTCAGGGACGATCATGTCATATTCCTTTATATGCCGTGGAAACACATAATCTCCGTGTTCATTACATGTTGTAATTTTGTTTTTGAACAGTTTCTCAATTATGTGCTATCTCTATGTTCATTATCTCCGTGTTCATTACATGTTCAGTTTAGTGTTGTTTCTCCCGTTTGTGAAGGAATATGACATGAAGCGTGTACCGTTTCTCAATGTTGGCATGCCCGGCGGGGTAGGGGCGGTCATGTCATAGTCCCTTATATGCCGGGGAAACACACTATCTCCGTGTTCATTACATGTTTTAATGTTGCTTTTGAACAGTTTCTCAATTATGACCATTCTCTATGTTCATTATTTCCGTGTTCATTACGTGTTCAGTTTAGTGTTGTTTTTGATGTATTTCTCCGTTTGTGAAGGGATGTGACATGAAGCGTGTACCGTTTCTCATTATTGGGATGCCCGGCGGGGTAGGGGCGGTCATGTCATATTCCTTTATATGCCGAACAAACCCACTATCTCCGGATTAATTACATGTTTTAATGATGTTTTGAACTCTTCCTCATTGTGTGCTATCTCTATGTTCATTATCTCTGTGTTCATTACATGTTCAGCTTAATGTTGTTTTTGATGTATTTCTCTCGTATGTAAAAAAATATGAGATGACGCGTGTACCGTTTCTCAGTGTTGGAATGACCGGCGGGTCAATGGCAGACATGTCATATTCATATTATATGCCGGGGAAACGCACCATCTCCGTGCTCACTACATGTTTTAATGGTTTTTCTCCGGGTACTCAGGTCTTCGCGCACCTGGTTAACGATAGGCTCGATTTGAGTGAAATAATCTTGAAAGGGCCGTAAACAAGCAAAAACTCATACCATTGATAGAGTAAATATCGCATAATATATAGGTATAATATTGTCGTATAAATTAAGCATAAAAGCTTAAAAATGGTATAGACTATTCAACTGTAGAACTAGCTCAGAGCTCATAAGCTGTCTGGTCTGGTGCTATAATAGTTAGGCACTGTTCTCAGATCTATTTTGATAAATAAAGCTTTTAAGAGACCTATTACTGGTACCGTTTTCTACTATAAAAAAACATGGGCTAATTTCCTTGAAAAAAAAATGTCAAATACACATTCCACAAATAATATATGGTGTTTTGGTGAGCTTCCATAAGCATTTTTAATAGCAAATGGAACGTGGGGGTGGGGGCTATTGCAGGTCCGTTCCGGTTATTGGGTCCGTTCCGGTTAGTAAACGCACCAGACTCGCACCGCTTTGCCTGGGCAGGCTTAGGCCCGCCCTCTAAGCGGTTTACCAGTACTCGTGTGCGGTCGGAAGCATCAGGCAGCACAACTATTTCTTCAAGCCCTGACGCGTCCTATTACATGCAAAGTATGCAGTGAAAAGCTTGAAACACAATGCGATTCTTGCGATCTCTGTTTGATCTGGTTTCACTCTACTCACAACCTACGACATGCAACCTACTCAGGTTACTTAGTTGAATTTGCTACTTACCCTACTCATCATTGTTTGGAGTGACGAGACCGCCAAGTTAGTTTACTAAGCTTAGTCGACTTACTTTGGTATTGGTAGCGTTGCAGGTGGAGCAGTTACTTGCCTTACTTATGTTTCTTAGAATTCTACCCAGGTTACTTAGTTTACTTTGCCTACTTACCTTACTTATCCTAGTTGAGACATACTTTGCCACTGACTTAGTTTACTTAGCTTACATAACTTACAATGCTATGGGTGGTAGCTAGTAAGACAGTTACTTACCTTGCTTATCGTTACTTAGTATTCTACTTATGTACTTAGCTTACTTATCCAACTTACTCTACTCATTGTTCGGAATGCGGTTGCCAACTTAGTTAACTTAGCTTACTCAACTTCTTTCGGTATTGGTAGCGTTGCTGGTAGAGCAGTTACTTACCTTACTTATGTTACTTAGAATTCTACTCAGGTTACTTAGTTTGCTTATCCTACTCATCCTCGTTTGGAAAACCTTCGCCGCTTAATTAGTTTACTTAGCTTGCTTAACTTACATTGTTATGGGTAGTGTAGGTGGTGGAGTTACTTACCTTACTTATGTTATTTAGAATGCTACTTGCATTACTTAGTTAACGTATCCTACTTACCCTATCCATCATTGTTCGGAGTGACAAGGTAGCCGACTTAGATTTATTAGCTGTCTTAACTTACTGTGGTATGGTTGGTGTAGCTCATTGTGTAGTTAATTACTTCGTTATTTAGAATTCTACTTAGGTTACTTAGTTTACTTATCCTACTTACCCTGCTCATCGTTGTTCGAGATGACAAGGTCACCAACTTGTTTACTTAGCTTACTCAACTTACTTTGTTATTGGTAGCATTGCTGGTATGGCAGCAACTTACCTTACTTATGTTACTTAGAATTTTACTCAGGTTACATAGTTTGCTTATACTACTTACCCTACTCATCATCTTCAGTACAGACTTCGCCGCTAACTTAGTTTGATTAGCTTACTAAACTTACTGTGGTAAGGGTGGTATAGGTAGTAGGACAGTTACTTATCTTACTTACATTACTTAGAATTCTACTTAGGTTACTTATCCTACTTACCCTAATCATTATTGTTCGGAGTGACAAAGTCGCCAACTGAGTTTACTTAGTTACTCAACTTACTTTGGTATTGGTGGCGTTGCTGGTAGAGCAGTAAATTACCTTAATTGTGTTACTTAGAACTCTACTCAGGTTACTTAGTTTACTTATCCTACTTACCCAAATCACCCTCTTCGGCACAGACTTCGCAGCATACTTAGTTTACATAGCTTACTTAACTTACTAATGTAAGGGTCGTATAGCTAGTATGACAGTTACTTACCTTACTTACGTTACTTAGAATTCTACTTAGGTTACTTAGTTTACTTATCCTACTGGCCATAACCATCATTGTTCGGAGTGACCACGTCGCCAACTTAGTTTACTTAGCTTACTCAACTTACCTTGGTATTGGTAGCGTTGCTCTTAGAACAGTAGCTTACCTTACTTACGTTACTTAGAATTCTACTCAGGTTACTTAGTTTACTTATCCTACTTACCCTTATCATCCTCTTCAGTACATACTTCGCTGCTTACTTAGTTTACTTAGCTTACTTAACTTACTAATGTAAGGGTCGTATAGCTAGTAGGACAGTAACTTACCTTACTTACGTTACTTAGAATTCTACTTAGGTTTCCTACTGGCCACAGTCATCATTGTTCGGAGTGACCAGGTCGCCAACTTAGTTTACTTAGCTTACTCAACTTACTCTTAGCGCAGTAACTTACCTTACTTATGTCACTTAGATTTCTACTCAGGTAACTTAGTTTGCTTGTCCTACTTAACCTACTCAACCTCTTAAGTACAGACTTTGCCGCTTACTTAGTTTACTTTGCTTCCTTAACTTACTGTGGTAAGGGTGGTATAGCTAGTAAGACAGTTACTTACGTTACTTAGAATTCTACTTAGGTTACTTAGAATTCTACTTAGGTTACTTAGTTAACTTATCCTACTTACCCTACTCATCATTGTTCGGAGTGACAAAGTCGCCAACTAAGTTTACTTAGCTTACTCAACTTACTTTGGTTTTGGTAGCGTTGTTGGTAGAGCAGTAACTTACCTTACTTAATATGTTAGTAGAATTCTACTCAGGTTACTTATCCTACTTATCCTACTCATCCTCTTCAGTACAAACTTTGCTGCTTACTTAGTTTACTAAGCTTACTTAACTTACTCTGGTATGGGTACAGTGGCTAGTTACTTATGTTACTTAAAATTCTACTTAGGTTACTTAGCTTACTTATCCTACTTACCCTACTCATCCATGTTGGGACAGACTTTGCCGCTTACTTAGTTTACTTGGCTTACTTACTGTGTTAAGGTAAGTTTAGGTAGTAGGACAGTTACCTACCTTACTTACGTTTCGTAGAATTCTACTCAGGTTACTTAGTTTACTTATCCTACTTACCCTTCTCATTTTCTTACCCTACTCATCCTCTTCAGCACAGACTTCGCCGCTTACGTAGTTTACTTAACTTACTTAACTTACTCTGGTATGGGTAGATTGGCTAATTAACTTACTTATGTACTTAGAAATCTACTTAGGTTACTTATTTTACTTACCTACTCATCCTCTATGGGACAGACTTCGCCGCTAACTTAGTTTACTTAGCTTACTTAACTTTCTGTGGTAAGGGTGGTATAGGTAGCAGGATAGTTTCTTACCTTACTTACGTTACTTATAATTCTACTTAGGTTACTGAGTTAACTTATCCTACTTATCCTGCTCATCACTGTACGGGAGGACAGACTTCGGCGCTTTCTTACTTTACTTGGCTTACTTAACTTACTGTTGTAAGGTTGGTATAAGCAGTAGGACAGTTACTGATCTTTGCTTACGTTACTTAGAATTCTACTTAGGTTACTTATCCTACTTACCCTACTTATCGTTGTTCGGAGTGACAAAGTCACCATGAATTTGCTTAGCTTACTCAACTTACTTTGGTATTGTTGGCGTTGCTGGTAGAAAAGTAACTTACCTTACTTATGTTGCTTAGAATTCTACTCAGGTTACTTAGTTTACTTATCCTACTTACCCTACTGATCCTGGTTGGGACAGACTTTGCCGCTTACTTAGTTTACTCAGCTTACTTAACTTACTGTGGTAAGGGTGGTATAAGTAGTAGGACAGTTACTTACAGTACTTGCGTTATTTAGAATTCTACTTAGGTTACTTAGTTAACTTATCCTACTTACCCTGCTCATCATTGTTCGGAATGACAAGGTCGCCAACTTAGTTTACTTAGCTTACGCAACTTACTTTGGTATTGGTAGCTTTGCAGGTAGAGCAGTAACTAGCCTAATTTATTTTACTTAGAATTCTGCCCAGGTTACTTAGTTTACTTATCCTACTTACCTTTCGCATCCTCTTCAGTACATATTACGCCGCTTACTTAGTTTACTAAGCCTACTTAACTAACTGTGTAAGGGCGGTATAGGTAGTACGACAGTTACTTACCATACTTACGTTACTTAGAATTCTACTTAGGTTACTTAGTTTACTTATCGTTCTTATCCTACCCATGATTGTTCGGAGTGACAAAGTCGCCAACTAAGTTTACTTAGCTTACTCAACTTACTTTGGTATTGGTAGCGTTGCTGGTGGAGCAGTAACTTACCTTACTTATGTTACTTAGAATTCTACTCAGGTTACTTAGTTTACTTATCGTACTTTCCCTACTCATCTTCTTCGGTACAAACTTCGCTGCTGACTTAGTTTACTTAGCTTACTTAACTTACTCTGGTATGGGTACAGTGGCTAGTGGAGTAGTTACTTATGTTACTTAGAATTCTACTTAGGTTACTTAGTTTACTTATCCTACTTACCCTTCTGATCCAAGTTGGGACAGACTTTGCCTACTTTGCTTACTCAGTTTACTTAGCTTACTTAACTTACTGTGGCAAGGGTGGTATAGCTAGTAGGACAGTTACTTACCTTACTTACGTTACTTAGAATTCTACTTAGGTTACTTAGTTTACTTATCGTACTTACCCTGCTCATCATTGTTCGGGTTGACAAGGTCGCCAACTTAGTTTACTTAGCTTGCTCAACTCACTTTGGTATTGGTAGCGTTGCTGGTAGAGCAGTAACTTACCTTACTTATTCTACTCAGGTTACTTAGTTTGCTTATCCTACTTACCCTACTCATCCTCTACAATACAGACTTCGCTGCATACTTAGTTTACTTAGTTTACTTAACTTACTCTGGTATTGGTAGAGTGGCTAATGGAGTAGCTACTTACCCTACTTACGTTACTTAGAATTCTACTTAGGTTACTTAGTCTACTTAATCACTTACCCTACTCATCCTCTATGGGACATACGTCGCCGCTTACTTAGTTTACTTAGCTTACCTAACTTACTCTGGTCTGGGTAGAGTGGCTAGTGGAGTAGTTACTTACCTTTCTTATGTTACTTAGAATCCTACTCAGGTTACTTAGTTTACTTATCCTACTTACCCTACTCATCCTCCTCGGTACTGGCTTCGCTGCTTACTTAGTTTACTTAGCTTACTTAACTTACTCTGGTATGGGTAGAGTGGCTAGTGGAGTAGTTACTTATGTTACTTAGAAATCTACTTAGGTTACTTAGTTTACTTATCCTACTTACCCTACTGATCCTCATTGGGACAGACTATGCCTACTTTGCTTACTCAGTTTACATAGCTTACTTAAATTATTGTGGTAAGGGTGGTATAGCTAGTAGGACAGTTACTTACCTTACTTACGTTACTTAGAATTCTACTTAGGTTACTTAGTTTACTTATCCTACTTACCCTGCTCATCATTGTTCGGGTTGACAAGGTCGCCAACTTAGTTTACTTAGCTTGCTCAACTCACTTTGGTATTGGTAGCGTTGCTGGTAGAGCAGTAACTTACCTTACTTATGTTACTTAGAATTCTACTCAGGTTACTCAGTTTGCTTATCCTACTTACCCTACTCATCCTCTACAATACAGACTTCGCCGCTTACTTAGTTTACTTAACTTACTCTGGTATGGGTTGAGTGGCTAATGGAGTAGTTACTTACCCTACTTACGTTACTTAGAATTCTACTTAGGTTACTGAGTTTACTTAACCTACTTACCCTACTCATCCTCTATTGGACATTCGTCGCCGCTTACTTAGTTTACTTAGCTTACATAACTTACTCTGGTCTTGGTAGAGTGGCTAGTGGAGTAGTTACTTACCTTACTTATGTTACTTAGAATTCTACTCAGGTTACTTAGTTTACTTATCCTACTTACCCTACTCATCCTCTTCGGTACTGGCTTCGCTGCTTACTTAGTTTACTTAGCTTACTTAACTTACTCTGGTATGGGTAGAGTGGCTAGTGGAGTAGTTACTTATGTTACTTAGAATTCTACTTAGGTTACTTAGTTTACTTATCCTACTTACCCTACTGATCCTCGTTGGGACAGACTTTGCCTACTTTGCTTACTCAGTTTTCATAGCTTACTTAAAAAAAATACTGTGGTAAGGGTGGTATAGCTAGTAGGACAGTTACTTACCTTACTTACGTTACATAGAATTCTACTTAGGTTACTTAGTTTACTTATCCTACTTACCCTGCTCATCATTGTTCGGGTTGACAAGGTCGCCAACTTAGTTTACTTAGCTTGCTCATCTCACTTTGGTATTGGTAGCGTTGCTGGTACAGCAGTAACTTACCTTACTTATGTTACTTAGAATTCTACTCAGGTTACTTAGTTTGCTTATCCTACTTACCCTATGGGACATACGTCGCCGCTTACTTAGTTTACTTAGCTTACTTAACTTACTCTGGTCTGGGTAGAGTGGCTAGTGGAGTAGTAACTTACCTTACTTATGTAACTTATAATTCTACTCAGGTTACTTAGTTTACTTATTCTACTTACCCTATTCATCCTCTACAATACAGACTTCGCCGCTTACTTCGTTTACTTAACTTACTCTGGTATGGGTAGAATGGCTAATGGAGTAGTTACTTACCCTACTTACGTTACTTAGAATTCTACTTAGGTTACTTAGTTTACTTAACCTACTTATCCTACTCATCCTCTATGGGACATTCGTCGCCGCTTACTTAGTTTACTTAGCTTACTTAACTTACTCTGGTCTGGGTAGAGTGACTAGTGGAGTAGTTACTTACCTTACTTATGTTACTTAGAATTCTACTCAGGTTACTTAGTTTACTTATCCTACTTACCCTACTGATCCTCGTTGCGACAGACTTTGCCGCTTACTTAGTTTACTTAACTTACTGTGGTAAGGGTGGTGTAGGTAGTAGGACAGTTACTAACCTTACTTACCTTACTTAGAATTCCGTTTTAGGTTACTTAGTTTACTTATCCTACTTACCCGGCTCATCATTGTTCGGGATGACAAGGTCGCCAACTTAGTTTACTTAGTTTACTCAACTTACTTTGGTATTGGTAGCGTTGCTGGTAGAGCAGTAACTTACCTTACTTATGTTACTTATAATTCTACTCAGGTTACTTAGTTTACTTATCCTACTTACCCTACTCATCATCTTCAGTACAGACTTCGCCGCTTACTTAGTTTACTTAGCTTACTTAACTTACTCTTGTCTGGGTAGAGTGGCTAATGGAGCACTTACTTACCTTACTTATAATTCTACTTAAGTTACTTAGTTTACTTATCCTACTTACCCTGCTTATCATCGTTGGGACAGACTTCGCCGCTTACTTAGTTTACTTAGCTTACTTAACTTACTCTGGCATGGGTAGCGTAGCTGCTGGAGTAGTTACTTATCTTACTTATATTACTTAGAATTCAACTTAGGTTACTTAGTTTACTTATCCTACTTACCCTTCTCAACCCTGTTCGGAGTGACCACCATGCCTACTTAGTTTACTTAGCTTACTTAACTTACTCTGGTATGGTCGGTGTAGCTTGCGGAGAGGTTACTTACATTACTTATGGTTCTTATAAGTCTACTTAGGTTACTTACTTTACTTATCCTACTTACCCTGCACATCGAAGTGACCAGGACGCCTACTTAGTTTACTTAGCTTACTTAACTTACTCTGATATGGCTGTTGTAGATGGTAGGACATTTACTTATGTTACTTAAGAGTTCTACTCAGGTTACTTAGTTTACTTACCCTACTCAGCTTACTGATGTGCTGAGATCGAAACCACAATACTTACTTACTTACTTACATACTTACTTCACTTAGCTTACTTAACTTACTCTGGTGTCGCTGATGTTACTGGTATATCAGTTACTTACCATACTTATGTTACTTACCTTACTTATCCTACTTACACTGCTCATAGTCATGGATCAAATATATAACCTCAACTTAGGTTACTTATCTTACTTAGCTTACTCTCAGCATTGTTGGTATGGTAGTAGCTTTTGTCATAAGAGACATGCAAGGTTACTTAGTTTACTTAGGTTACTTAGGTTACTTACGCTTATTCTTGTACTTATCCTGTTATATCAAGGTTTGATTAGTCAACTTACATTACTTACGTTACTTAGCTTATCTTAAGAGTGAGGTTGATACATGTACCATCCTTGGTTAGCTATACGCCTACTTATGTTACTCATCCTACTTAGCTCATTTCCGTATTATAGTATCATGCTTCAGTGTTCTGGTCAGCAAATTTTAGTTGTTTCTCTTAAAACTATGTAAAATCGTTCTATTTTATCAATTGCATTTGATTGCATTAAATTTTAAGTAGCATGTATTTTGGGTCGAGGGGCATAGATTTTTTGACATCTACTTAGTTTACTTAGATTACTTATACTGCTGTAGTGCCAGGTAAGTAAACTGAGTAACCTAAGTAGAATACTGTAAACTTGCTTATTTTACTTATAGTGTTGATATGAAGATCAGTAACGTAAGTAAAATGAGTAGAATTCAATTAACAGTGAAATCAGAGACTCCAGGACACCCCGGAACCTCTGTTAGCCTGAATTTCATTCTGTGTAACGTGTCCTGAATCTCATCCCTATTAGGGGGTTTATATGAAAGCCCTTGTACTATGTACTTCATACTCCGTGTCCTGAAATCTTAGACCTTTAAATTTAGATAGAAACATTTGCAAGCATCAATTTTTAAAGCACTGATTTACATGCACAGTTGCCCAAGTGAGATTTCAGGACACGGAGTATGAAGTACCTGCCCAAAATACAGATTGTGGGTGCTAGTAAGAGCCACCTTGATGAGGTGGTTCTAATAAGGAGCCGTAATCTATGTTTTTGAACGAAAATAAGAAAAAAATATTAATAGGTATCATAATTATACCTCCAGTAAAGTCGGTCCCGCTTTTCTCTATATTAAGCGGGGTTTTAAGGGATATTCATTGCTGGGGCTTGTTGACCTGATTATTTATTTTTCTAAATATAAGCATTTAACCCGTAAGCTGCCATGAAAATTGCATCTTAAAATGTCGTCTGTTTTGTCGTCTGCTGATTGAATCTTTTTGCAAACTAGACTTTCAAGCAAACTGTGTGGACCATGATCAGGGTCAACACTGTTTACAAACATGACTGTTAAAGTTACCAGCAGATGACAAAGCAGACGACGATTAATGTGATTGGCATTTTACGGGTTAACAACTGTATTCTCACTTCCGCCCCCACCCATCTGGGCTTGAAGAAATAGATTGGGCTGCATGATGCAGAGCTGAAACCAACTGCACATGGGTACTGGTAAGCCGCTCAGAGGTTCTAAGCCTGCCCAGGAGAAGCGGTGCGAGTCGGACTGTCCATGCATATAAACCCTGTTAGTTTCATTTGGCGGCAGGGCTTTAGATGTCATTTCATCTCAGTGTCAGGTAAAAGTCCCACGAAATTGGAAGCAACGTCTCCAGAATGACCTATATGGTGTTGATGAGGACGTTAAACCTCAAATCAAACAAACAAATTGTAACTCCATTTTTAATGTGTAAAGGAGAACCTAGCACATTATTATTACATGGGCATCCTAATATAATAAATTAATTTTTAATACTCATTATGCCATTATATGTGCATGCCTATGTAAACGGATCCTTACGTCACATGGACAACCCCTGCGAGGAATTCAAGAAATGATTCTGGAACAATTCTTGAACTAGTTCTAGAATTGTTCTTGAACATTAAATGGCCGTTCTAGAACAAAGTTCTAGAACATATTCTAGAATTTGTTCTGGAACAATTCTAGAATTTGTTCTAGATAATGCATGTGCAGCCCCTGTGAAATTATTGAGAACTGTTCAAGAACTTCTTGAACCAGTTCTAGAACTCCCAAGTTCTTGAACTAGTTCTTTACAGTTCGAGAACTTCAATTACATGTAATGAAACTTTTAAAGAAAAATATTTTGGACTGGTTCATGAACTAAGGGAGTTCTAGAACCAGCCATTTAGAGGCCATGGACAGTTCAAGAACTTGTTCTAGAACAGTTCTTGAATGATATAAAAATCTTTAACCATTTCCTGAATATGTCCCAATGCTCATAGTGCACATGTTTAATTGACACACTGACCTCTGGCAATCTCCTATACTACTTATCTGTAACATAATCTCTACCTGTTCCCTGAGCAGCCAGAAGGAATTGTTTCTTGTATGTGCATGCATTTAAACAATTATTTCCATTTTAGCTGTGAAATAACAGAAAATCATAATAAATTTTAACCTAGAAAATAATTAATATCAGCAAACAAATGAACATTATTAAAAACTTACAGGTCAGTTGGGTTTTCCAAAATAATGCATAGTACATGTAATTTACTAGAAAAATTGATGATTTTACCTCTAAATCCTGACACATTCCATTACACAATAAATAGTCCATGTTTTTCGGACTTTAGCATGCTTCAGTGTATTTAGTGATAGATAACAAATATGTCTGGTAAGGTGCAGTGTATCTCATCATGCAGTTTATTTCAAGACATTAAAATGCGTAAAAAATCCTGATTTAGCTCTATTTTCCCACTCTTTCTGATGTCTGAATGTACTATATATAACATGGCTTTTGATTGGACAGTTTATGTAAAGCTAAACAACTAAAGTTTAGTAATTAAAATGTTATGTAAAGCTAAACGAAAGACGTTTCGTACTTAAATATCTAGAATGCAAGTTCAAGAACTTTGCAAGTTCAAGAACACTGGTTCTAGAACTTCATCTCTTCAAGAACAATAGTTCAAGAACCAAAAAAGATCCATAGTCTTTGTTCAAAAAGTCCAAGAACAGTTCTTGAATTTCTTGAAGTGTTCAATAACAAATTTCAAGTTCTTGAACTTTTTTCACAATTTAAAATGCAAGTTCAAGAACTTTTCAAGTTCAAGAACCTAGGTTCTAGAAGTTCATCTCGTCAAGAACAATAGTTCAAGAATTGAAAAAGATCAACGAACTACGTTCAATAAGTTCAAGATTCGTTCTTGAAGTTCTTGAAGACTTCAAGAACAAACCTCAAGTTCTTGAACTTTTTTCACAGGGGAAGTCCTTGAAATGACCCCCCCCCCCCCCATACCCAACTTTATATAGAGAAAACTGGGGTTTACAGGGGGATACATTATATTTCTTATTTCTCCTCCAAGACATAGGGTGTGGGTACTAGATAGAACTGTCTCAATGAGGCGGTTCTAACAACCACTCACAACCTATGTTTGCAGTATAAATTAGGAAAATATCACGGATTTTCATCAGAAAAGTAGCCATTTTTTGCGGATGTGAAAAATGCACTATGTCACATGGGTGTGTTATTGTAATGTTCTGTGGAATCAGAAATAGACATTCAGGTTTTATGGAAAACTGCCTAGCCAACGAATGTAATGTGAATTAAGCCATATTTTCTCTGAAAAATTACAGAAAAATACTTCAAAAGTTGTGATTAGTGCTTGAATCATCATCATCATCATAGTGCTTGAAGGGTATCGTAACCATTACCATGCTGAACCTGGAAATATCCTTTTTTGAAACAGTATAGATCCAGATCAGCTGGCTTCACAGAAGCCAGCTGATCAGGATCTATACTGTTTTCCATCCTGCTACTGAATCCATGGTTAAAATTGAAATCATGCAACACAGATGGCTAAAAATCGGGGAGGAGTGTAATGCATAGAGGATCTTACACGAGTGGTCATTTCATATGAAATTTATGAAATGAGCCTTTGGAGATTTTCATAAATTTCATATGAAATGACTACGAGTGTAAGATTCTGTTTATCATATGACCACTTTAAATTGGATTTTATTGCTTTTAAATTTGACATTTTTTTTCACAAAAAAATGCATGGTTGACATGGACGTCATCATGATCGTCCAATGCATATAAGCCTTCTGGTTTCATTGGGCGGCAGGGCTGGACATGCCATTCATCTCAATGTCAGGTAAAAGTCCCATAAAATTGGAAGCAGCGTCTCCAAAATGACCTTAATAGTGTTGACGGGGACGTTAAACCTCAAATCAAACAAACAAAATAAAATTGAAATCATGCAACACTAATGGCTGAAAATCGGGGAGGAGTGTCATGCAATGAAATATTCAGCATGATTAGTGTTAATCATTTCAGTGTTCAGGAGAGTCAATGGAACCCACAGTTCACCCTGGTGATATATGGGCTGTTGAATGCATCAGCAGAATCAGAAGAACGGTTCAGAAGTAAGAAATTTATCTCATTACGAAAACACGCCTATAGAAAAACATTCATTACGATAACACACCCGTGCGACAAAGTGCATTTTTCACATCTCCAAGATGGCCATTTTTCTTATGAAAATCCTTGATATTTTTCTTATAAATACTTCAAACATAGGTTGTGGGTGCTCATTAGAACCACCTTAATTAGGAGGTTCTAATAAGTACCCACAACCTATGTCATGGAGCAATAATAAGAAAAATAATGTATATCCCCATAAACCCCACTTTTCCCTATATAAAGTGGTGTTTAGGGGATCTTCGTTTCACGGACTTGCTATCGTCATGGTAACCTTTATCGCTGAAAAAATGAAAAGTTTAAGATGAAAAATTGTGATATTTTTCTTATTTCTGCTGAAAATATAGTTTGTGAGCACTTGTTAGAACCGCCTCATCGAGGCGGTTCTAATGTGTACCCACAATCTAAATATAGATTGTAAACACCTATTAGAATCACCTCATCGAGGCAGTTCTAAAGAGTACCCACAAGCTATATTTTAGAGCAGAAATAAGAAAAATAAAGTTTACCCATGCAAACCATTTTACTATATAAAAGTGGGGTTCAAAGGGGTTTAAAATTTTATAGGCGTGTTTACGTGATGTAATGTATAGTATCTACTGAAAGATACATGAGGTTGACTCTTAATCCTTTTGCCTGCTGAACATGGCAACCCCTAACTTTGCAGACAGTGTAGATCCAGATCAGATGGCTTCTGAAGAAGCCATCTGATCACGGTCAACACTGTTTGCCATTCAGTTTGCAAGTTTGAATGAATGCATGTATACTATTTCAAGCAATTTGATTGGCTGAAAGTTGGAAACAGGTGTGGCCAATTAACTTATTCAGCAAGATAAGGGTTAAAGTGCCAATTTCTTCTGTAGCTTTCAAAAAATTAATTATCTATTTGTTCCCCAAAACCAAAGCATCTCAGGGCGCTTATAGGATGATTAAAGCTCCATTGTCTTCTGTTGTCATGATCTTTCAACATTTTCAAAGGATTTTTTGAAACCATAGGCTTGATTTCAATCAAACGTTTGTTCCTCAATTGTCAGGAGGCTGCATATGAAATCAGGAACAAAAGTTTGCTAATGAGGTCCATGTCTATTGACAAAGATGGTTGCCATGCTAATGTGTGGGATCGGCTGGGCTGATTGCTTTGAAACTTGGTAATTTGCATAAGGTGAATGGGTACTGCCAGGTTTGTTCAAAGGATGATCCTGTTTGACCTTGACCCATTTTATGTCAAGGTCAAATTTGGTTCCTTTGACTTTTGAATGGGAAAAAGGTGAAACAACGCATTTTCTAAAAACTGTTGTAGCCTTTGATATGAAAGTAGGTAGATGCTTCAAGATGCAGTCAACTTGGTGACTTCAAGGTGCAGTCAACTTGGTGACTTCATGAAACTTTGTGAATGCCAAAGGTTAAGGTCACTCAGTGACTTTGTCCCCTCATTACTAGGATTGAATATGTTCAAACTTCTTTTTCTTTGAAAGTGCAAGTCTGATTTAACCCTTTTTGTTCCAAATGGAATCTTCCTCCTTACATATAGCAGGAGTCCATTTCAAAATTTAGGGGTGCCAGGCTGTGTTATCTTTAAAATTTATTTGCAAAATAGCTGAACTTTTTGCAAATAGTGAAGGCCCTGATCAGACGCCGCATTCTGCACTATTTGCCAAGTACCTGTTCTGGGGTTTCCGGTAGAAAATGGGCTCCAATTCATATGGAGCCTTTATGTATGTGTTTGAGTTTTACACCCCACCAAGAACTATGGTCATATGGAGACAAGACCTGCGTTTAAAGGCTCATCCTAAAGTCTGGAGAAGCCCAGGATCGATCCTGTGAACCCTGGTTTACAAGGCAAGTAGTGCAAACACTACACCACGGAGGTTTCTGGATATACTTGGTATTGAATAAGTTGTTTTTGCTGGTATTACCGTAATGATTCTAAGTATTGGATCATTGCCTTCACTTCTATTTTGGGACAGAC
>CAUZLF010000558.1:124474-180760 GCA_963580285.1 Lucinisca nassula
GCGCAAAAAGTGTGCAATTCAACACAACATACTAACACCCCTCTTAACCCGACTTAATAAAAGGAAAATAGGGGTTTTCGGGGTTAATAGGATTCCCCTCCCTCAACCCCCCCCCCCCCAAAAAAAAAAATAAATTGTGGTTACTCGTTAGAACTGCCCCCATGAGACGGCTATAACGAGCCCCCATAATCTATATTTGAACATGAAATAATAAGAAAAAATATCGAGTATTTAGTATTTCTAAAGATAGAATTGACGTCATTTAAGCACACGGGTATTTTAAATTTTTGAGGTGCATACCAAATATATTTCATCGAGTAAACGAAATTTTCGCGAGTGCGAAGCACGGGTGTAATTTCTGATGCTTACAACGCACGAGATGAAATATATTTGGTATTTATCAAAAAAAAAAAGTAGAGTTTTTTTTATTTCATACTGAGCCGTGAAATCAATGCATATCTGAAACAAATAAAATGATATTTCACACTGTGAAAACTACGGAACCCGGGAAGGGTCATGATTTTTTTTTAATATGTTGTGTAAACAAGATATTAAGTTGTGCGAACAAGAAATTATCTTGTGCGGTCAAGATAATATGTTATGGGCACAAGATATTATCGTGTGCGGATAATATAATTTATCTTGTACGGACAACATATTATCTTGTGCGCACAAGATAATATCTTGTTCGAACAACTTAACATCTTGTGCGCACAAGATATTATCTTGTTCGCACAACATATTATTTTGTTTGCACAACATAGATCTTGGATAGTTGTGCGAGCAAAATGTTATCTTGTGCGGAGAAGATATTATCTTGTTCGCACAACATATTATCTTGTGCGCACAAGGTATTATCTTGTGCGGACAAGATAATATCTTGTCCGAACAATATAATATCTTGTCCGCACAAGATCTATGGTGTGCAGACAAGATATTATCTTGTGCGGGCAAGATAATATCTTGTTCGCACAACTTATTATCTTGTGCGGACAAGATAATATGTCGTGCAGACAAGATAATATGTTGTCCGTACAAGATAATATCTAATGCCCACAAGATAATATCTTGTCCGCACAACTTATAAAATAAAAAACAATCATGTCACTTCCCGGGTTCCGTAGAAAACAAAAGAGATTTTTTTCACACCGTGAAAGATAGTATGACCATGTTATTTTCACAGTAGCAGCCCGGACCACTTTTTTATTTGTTTATCGTTTTAAGAAGCGTTGTATGGGGTGAATCTCAAATACGACGTAACAAATGCAATTTATTATCCTTTTATTCCTTTCCTGATCGAACACACTACTTGTATGTACTTGAATGCAGAATTGGTTGTGTGTGTGTGTGTGTGTGTGTGTGTGTGTGTGTGTGTGTGTGTGTGTGTGAGTGTGTATGTGTGTGCGTGCGTGTGTGAACCTGTTGCATTTCAAACCTACAGTCCCCGTGCTGCCAACACCTCAGAACCCTTGTACGTAACAATGACTTTTGGCGGGAAAATTCTATTTATGGGAACTATGCTTACTGCGCATGCGCAAAGAATGGACAGGAAGCACCGCGCCCATACTAGTCGGAACCACGAGAAAACGGGTTGTATAGCGAGAACTAGTTAGGGTTTCATGAGGACAGCGCAACACGTGGCACCACAAGAAATTTGTAATAGAAGAGCATGTTAAATCATTAAGAACACAGCAAAATGACATAAAATAACACAACTTATGTTCACCCCTTTCATGCGAATACTGTGATGACGAAGCTTGATAAGATACCACGGAAACATTCGTGCATGGGGAAGTAACTCAATACTCGCGAAAGCAAACGAGAGGCATTGCGCCACATTAGCCTCGTCATTACAGATACGCATCAATAAGGCAAAGAAATTACATAGTATTCTTAGTGTATATTCCTATAAACAAGCTTGGCTTAACTGACTTAATACATTTCACACCTTGACCCTTGAGTGATATCGATGTTTGTTATTAAGAGCCATTACAGCAGAAAGTAATAAGTTAAGTTTTAATCGCCGACTCTGGTAATTATGAGCCACACAATTGAAACGCATAATTTCGACATTGCTCTGCTAAATCGGATGAGTTGCTTATATGTAGTTATATGGTCAATATTTTTAAGAGAAAATTAAATATAACATAAGTGGACATAATAACATTTCATGACACCGTTCTACTCTATTAACTTCACCTGTTCTTGATCGAGCTAAGTCATGTAAAGTGTAATCGATATTTGTTCTGAATAAAAAGCTTATTTATTAATTTATTTTATATTTCATTTACATATTTTCCTATCTAATCATACTTTCTCATGTATTGGTATAATTAATTATTTATCGCATTACCATTAGGAGTTATTTGTTAACCGTATCCGTTACTGTATTTATTTTGTTTTTATTTAAGTATGCAATTTTCTATATAATCGTCATTTTTCTATTTAATAATTCATTTTCTATATAATCACAGTTTTAAATATATTTGTGTTCCAATTAGCTGAAATATTTATTCCGTGCTACATTGATTCATCTATTATTCTTTTGAATATTGCAATTTTCTATTTATTCTTCATTTTCTATTTATTAATGAATTTTCATATTATTTATCGCATTTCTATTATTTACTGTATTTATTTTGTTCTATTTAATTATGTAATTTTCTATATAATCGTCTTTTTCCTATTTAATCAATCATTTTTCTATATAATCAGTTTTTAATATTATTTTCATTTTCTATTTATTTATGAGTTTTCATATTTATTAATATGCATTTCCATATGTACCCAAGTCTAATTCAATTGCACAGTGAATATGTTTGTTTTTATTTGTCTTTTTGGTTCGGACTTATTTATTAACTATCTCTATAACTGTATCTATTTTTCTTTTTATTTATGCACTTTTCTATTTAATTGCCATTTTTCAGTTGATACATTCGTTTTTTATATTTATTGACATTTTGCTTGTACTTTTGTCCCAGTTAGCTCTGTCATTTATTTAGTTCTGCATTAATAAATTTATTTTTTTCTATTTGATATTTAAATTTCCTATATAACTTCCATTTTCTCCTCAATGCCAAATTTTACTATTTATTAAGATTTCTACATGTATCAAGGTCTAAATCCCTTGCACAACAAATATATTTACTGTATCTAATACTGTATCTAATTTTCTATCTAATTATGAAATTTTCTATTTAATTGTTATTTTTCTATTTATTCATTTATTTTCCTATTTAATGACGAATTTTGCTATTTATTTATTTAAGCCGAAACTTCAGTTGCCAAAAGTCAGTTAAGGATTGGTAACTCACTTAAAACCAAGCTTGCAACATATATGAAATGAATACAAACATAATAATAATAATAATAATAATAATAATAATGATAATTATCATAGTAGTAGTAGTACAATAGTGCAGAACACAGAATCAGAAAAGTCACGACAAGCAAAATAATTAAACAACTTTGGAGACAGAGTCGCAAAGTAGAGGCAATAGAATTTATTTAGCAGAGAAAGATGATGTAACTTGACTTACCTGAAATACGACGTAACAAATGCAATTTATTATCCTTTTATTCCTTTCCTGATCGAACACACTACTTGTATGTACTTGAATGCAGAATTGGTTGTGTGACGACCAGAGGAACGACCGGACTTTTTATTTGCTACGTCCATTTCAGGTGAGAAAAACTCGCCGCAGAGAAGAATGTGTCATAATAAGTTTTAATCACCTTGCCGCCTTTGTCAAACAATGACACCGGTGCCAAACAGTCGCCATGCTCGGCATTAGCGCGTGAGCAGGTTTGCTCGGCAGATTAGCCACTTAACACCTGTATTGTTCTGCTCAATTAGTGGCTTCCGCATGTCGCGGAACTCACGTTTGAGCGCTAATGCCTGAACAAACAAGAGGTGACACGTGAGTCCATGTGCTTGACTGATTGTTTGACCTAGGGTAGAACCCGAAAAGTTGCCACTTTTGCAATTATTGAATAAAATTTTAGTCTAGTTAATTTTAAATTGTATATTTCGCATCCCTATTTTATTGTGATCATTTTGGTACCAAATATGACACATGTCTATTTGAACATAATTTATGTTTCTATTCAACGATTATTTACATGAATTTTCAAAGTTGTTTTCTTCCTTTTTCTGTTCTATCCCTTTTTGTTTATAAGGACATGAATAAATCAAAATAATAAATTAAGCCAAAGAAGTAAAATTTCTCATCATAATAACTCTCCTGACCTTGTAAAACTTTGGCCTCCAAAGTTGTTTTCTCTTTTTCTGCAATCTAACAAAACATGAACATATAGCATGGTACAATTTAACAATTTATCTCACATTCATCAGTTACAATCAGACGTATATATATATATTTACAATGTGCACATTTGTAGACTTTGGTTGCAAAGAACAACAATGTCTGATATAACTGTAGACTTGTTTGCTGTATGCTCTTTGGCATTTGCAAAAATGTCCAATAAAGTTATTTTGTATATGTATCACTTGTATTGTAAATCATATGCACTGTTATGTGCCATAGGACCTTTCAACTAATGACGTCCAGCTCCATTGTATCTGCATTGTGTAGTGGCATAATGACACCATTGTGTCTTGAATGTAAATAAACAAAGAAGGGTCGCTCAATAATCGCCCGAACCTTCTTTGCTGCAATAATACTTATCCGTTGATGATTTGGTACATTGATTACCTTACGGGTCATACTGTTTGTAATTTTACACCCGTTCCAGTGTATTTTCAATATAGGCGCGTAACACGGGCCTTCTACATCAACTTCAGTAACTGATGTAGGGGCATCTATGGTACAATGTGAAGGACACAAGGGCAACTTAGCAATGTCAATCAGCATACATTCTTGCGTATTTGTTACTTCTAGGCACAATGTGGCTGTATTTCTTTTATGCTTACGTATGTAAATAAGAAGTATCACTAAAGTTAAAGTAACAAGAGTCAATATAAATATAACATGTTCCCAAGTTATTTCGATTGCTTTAAGAATGCTTGCCTCCTCAGTTAGTTTAGGTACATTTTGGTTATATATAAAAGCTGGTAGGGAAGTTGGTAGGGCTTTAATTTGCCTGACTTGCTGCATTATTAAAACAGTTTGTGTCAATCGCCTAAGTTTAAGCCCGGTTATTATTGTTAAAATGAGTGAAAGAGCTGTAACAACAATTAGAATGGCTATTATAATGGTATTGTTATCTGGCCAAGTAGAATCGATTTGAATATCCCCATCAAGTAACGGCTCAGCTAAAGAACGGTATATGGTTTCATTTCTCTTTGCACTTTCGGCCATTTTACGTATGCTTAAATGTGATTTTTTATCGTCAGCTAGAATGTTAGTCATTTCATGCTTGTAAAGATTAAAGTGTGGAATTGTTAAATTAATGGGTTTTGAAAACGATGAATCGGCATATATATTATCAGTATGAGAATTGTCAAAGAAATGCTGTAAAAGAATAAGATTAACTGGGTGAATCATAGAAACTTCTCTAGAGTGATTGTGGCATGAGGTTAGCCTTGGTGCTAAAAAGAAATCGGTTGTGAGAATTGTGCATTGGCATGGAAGCTTTATTACGCAAAATTCACAGCCCTTTATCATTTTGCGTTCTTTTCCACACTCCATAGAGATTAGTGGAGTATTGTAAAGAATGAGAAAATTGGGCGTAAGTTCTATTATTTCAGATTTTACCACATTGTGAACAAACCTAAAATCACACAGTGACATAACTTTTGATTTACTGTTAATATATAATGCCAATACGCATGATTCTGTAGTGACAGGTGTAAGCGCCAGGTTAAAAGAGCATTGTTTGACAGTTCTTCCTTTACACTTGCTTAGTTCTATGTCAGATATAGTTGTATAAAATTGCTGATTAGAAGTTAAGATGAGATTTTTAGGCAGCCCAAGGAGGTGTGTCGCGTGTTTTGAAGTAGCATTGATAGGAACTGGTAGCGAGATGACATTGAAAACGTGTAATGGCTTTTCGAAATGAGAAACTGGCAATTTAATGGTAACGTATAGTTTTGTTCCATTCCTAGAATACAAAAAGATTGAATCGGAATAAATGTTAGCAGGCGAAGCTTGATTCAAATGAAAATTTTGATATTTGTTTCTTAAAATTTCTTGAATTGACTCAATCGCTGAACTCAAAACTGGTTCTGGCAATATTAAGGGCGAAAGCTTGCCGTTGACCAAATCTGTTACACCTATTTTTAACTCATCTAACTCGTGGTTGATGTGACTTGAAGACTGTACCTGTTGACTGAGTAATAATATCATATTTTGTATCGTATCCTCTAACCTTAATGTTGCGTCCTGAAGCTGAATTTGAACATAATTTATGGCTATATAATTTTCCTTAATTCCTTTCATTAAAGAATCCATCCTATGATTAGCCTTCGTGATATAAGAGCTTAGCCCATCTTCATGCTGTGCTAGGACTGATGCTAATGCCCTTGTCCTTTTAGATAATGCATTTATATGTTTAACCAATACGTTTACGTCATCAACAGTAGCAGTACCGAACAAACTTTTCGAAAGATCTCCCAAAAAAGGAAGGACTGAACGTCGACTACGTGAACTTTTGACCTCCTTTTCAGGGATCAACTTTCGTATTGTTTCTATGGTATTATTTAATCGAGCAGCCGTTTCTGCCCTAACTGTATTGATGCTAGCTAGAATATGAGCTATCATCATGCATGTAGAGTTGTCCTTACGACAAGGCCCTATGTTGGGAATAGGTACATGTTCAGGAATAGTAATTTCAAAGGTATGCAACCAGTGTTCGTTTGACAGTACCAACTGGCCTTGTCCCGAAGCAACACAGCAGTAGGAGTATACACATGATGTACCTTGCAGCACCAAAGAATCCACCTAGAGTCATTGAATAAAAGAAAGAAAAAAAAAATAAGTAGTGAAGCCGGATGGTGATGGTGGCCAACCATCGTAGCACTAATAAACAACAAATTTTCATTTGTTAGATGGCTTACTACTTTGAATTTTGCCTATTTTTTTTTTTTTTTTTTTTTTTTTTTTAGGGAAAAAATGCCAAGATATTCGCTACGTAGCATGATGGATTCTTTTACACTGCAAGGACCATGATTACTCAAAGCATAAGTTGCTCAGTTTTGGAACTGTGTAAAGAACTGGAATTGTTTGCGTTTGCGGCGTTTGCCTTGTTTTGTATGAGTTGCATAATAATTTCTATGAGCAAACTGGGATATGTTTTCCTCCGGTTCCCATGTATTGGGAGAACCATCTTGCCATTTTACAAGAAAATGCTGCGTACCGTTTATACGCTTGGTTCGAAGGAGCCTCTCTATTTGAAAGTATTCCTGAGACCCTGTACTCTCAGCGGTCTTCTGGGGTTCCACAGCTCCCCGGTCTTGACCATTTACAGGATCTTCAGGTTGTACATGTACGTTTTCAGGTGCTTTAGGTTGTGGTTGTTGCACGGGCACTGGTTCGAATTTCTCAGTAGGAGCAGGAGCATGCCTAAGATTCACATGCGTTTTGTCCCCAGCATCATTTTGCAGCTTTTCTGCCTGATGTCGCATGTCGGCTCCTTGGGGTGGCCCATTCGGGTGTTCGTAGTAGAGCTTAAGTTTTGAGGCATGCATTAGCGATGGAAGAAGCTTGTTGTCTGTACAGTTTCTAAGTTTGTAAGTATGGTTTGGGCCTAGTTCAACAATATAATAAGGACCTGTATATTTGTCAGACAATTTTCTGGACAACCCTAGCTCAGTTTTCATTTTCTGTAGAAGGACAAGGTCATGAAGTTTGAATGGGGGCTCTCTTGCTTTCTGGTCATGTCTTACTTTTGCCTTTTCTTTGCATATTTTTAAATTTTCTGTAGCTATATCCTGTGATACCTTCAGTTTTTCAGTTAACTCATTAAAATATTGTTTTGCATCTTGGCCCAAAGTTGGTTTAGGGATCAAGGTAGTATCAATAGGAAGTTTCATTTCCCTACCAAAAAGAAGATGAAATGGCGTGAACTGTGTTGACTCAGAACAAGGAGAAGATCGAAAAGCCATCATGATACTTGGCAGAAGAGAGGGCCAGTTAGACTGATCTTTGTTGATATATGCTCTGAGAGTTTGACTGAGAGTGCTATTGACACGCTCCACCGTGCTATTAGTCTCAGGGTGATAGCTCGATGTGTAATGCCGAGTGATTTCAAACATTTCACACAGAGCTTTGATGAGTTTGGACATAAAATTTCTACCTCTGTCTGAGACTATAGTATGTGGAGCGCCATAGCGAGTGAAGATTTCATTATAGAGAAGTGCAGCTATTTCAGTAGCTTCTTGTGTTCTCAAGGGGAAACTTTCACACCATTTTGAGAAGGAGTCAACGACAACCAAGCAGTACTGGTAGCCTTCCTTAGTTTTTGGCAGGGAGCAGAGAATGTCCATATGTAGTCGAGAGAAAACACCTTCAACTGGCAAGGGGTGGAGTGGTGCCGGATGACGATGGCGATCCACTTTGATGCGTTGACAAATGTCACAATTTTTTACATAGTCTTGGATTATTTGATACATTTTTGGCCACCAGTACTTTAACCTAATTGCGCCAAATGTTTTATTAACTCCAAAGTGACCCCCTCCCGCGAGACAATCGTGGTAACCTTGTAAGACATCTTGCCTTTTTACTGAAGGCACCGCTAGCTGAAGGATCATTTGGTCAGAATTTTCTTTGTTTTTGTGACGTGCACGAGGTTGGTACACATGATAAAGTGTGTTATCTTTCAGCACATACTGATTTGCCTCAAGTACAATAAATTTTGCATGTTTCTCATTTTCAGGTAGAATCTGATCCTTAAGATAGCGATATATGTATTTGAAATCATCACATTCTTGTTGTAACTTGGATATCTCAGGGTTTGGGGATTGTATTTCTTGGTCAATGGGGGCAAGTAAGGGTGCCTCTGCATATTCTATGTGCAGCTCCAAATGTTCAACCTCTTCTTCGCAATGGTCGTGAGCAGCCTCAGATACGCAATTGTACTCAGCTTGACCCTCGGTATCTGCAGAGCTCACACCCACTACAGAAGAAGAAACAATGTCATCTGTTTGAGCATCAGGATATGGTATTCTTGAAATTGCATCAGCATTTTGGTTCTTCAGGCCCTGTCTATGTACAGTTTCGAAATCAAACTCCTGCATTCTTAGAACCCACCTACCAAGACGACCCGTGGGATCCTTGATATTATGAAGCCATTGAAGTGCTTTGTGGTCTGTATAGACCGTGAATCTATTGTTTTTCAAGTAATGTTTGTATTGTTCCATCCCGGATATTACGGCTAAACACTCAAGTTCTGTGACCGTCCATTTTTTCTCATCGGGATGAAGAGCACGACCACCAAAGGCTATTGCCTGCTCTTTGCCCGTTTCATCAATTTGACCTAAAATGTAACCTATAGCTGAACCACTTGCATCTGTAGAGAGTACAAAAGGCTTATTCATATTTGCGTAACCCAAGACAGGGGGTGAGGTGAGAGCAGTTTTAAGCTTGTCGAATGCATTCTGACATTGTGGGGTCCAGTCACCAGGGACAAATTTCTTTTTCTTATCTTTTTGTAGAAGACGATTCAAAGGTATACAGATTTTAGAAAAATCTTTCACAAACCGCCTATAATAATTGGCTAATCCAAGAAAACTTTTAAGTTCTTTTTGTGTTTTGGGTTCAGGGAAGGATTTCACTTTTTCTGTTTTTGAAATGTCTACTTCGACCCCATCTTTTGTAATTACATGACCTAGGTAAATGACTCTATCTACAGCAAAGCTACATTTCTCAGCCTTCAGTGTAAGATTCGCATCTCTTAACCTTTGGAAGACTTGGCCTAAATGATTCAAATGTTCATTGAAACTTGAACTGAAAACTAATATATCGTCTATGTAGCACAGGACAAACTTCCAGTTCAAACCCTTTAGGACCTGCGACATCAGCATTTGAAAACTTGCTGGTGCGTTGCGCAACCCGAAGGACATGCGCAGGAATTCGTATACCCCGTCATGAGTAACGAAAGCTGATTTATGCCGTGTCTCAGGATCAAGTTCGATCTGGAAGTAAGCCGAATTCAGATCCAAAATTGAGAAAACTGAAGCTTTAGAGTCCCCTAGTGCATCAAAAACATCTTCAAACCGAGGTATTGGATGCGAAATAGGAACAGTAATTTTGTTCAGTTGTCTGTAATCTACAGCAAATCTCCATGTTTTGTCTTTCTTACGAACCAACACTACAGGAGAATTGTAAACTGAAGTTGAATGTTGTATGATGCCCTGCTGCAACATGTCATCTACCTGCTTATCAGTTTCTGCTTTTAGGTTTGGAGGCTGTCTGTAAAAAGGCCTACGTACTGGTGGGGCATTTGGAAATGTTTCTATTTTATGTTTGTAAAGATTTGTTTTACCAATGTCTGCTAACGATGAAGAGAACACGTCATTATTTTGCCTGAGGAAATTTTCTAAGCATTCATTTTCTTGTTGTGATAGGTTCTTATTACAAATGTTGAACTTTGTATTTTCAGATTGTTTACTTTTGTTTGCAGAAGCCGAATTTATATTAGCACTTGCATTTTCATATTGCGAGCCATCTAAAGCATGTATATGTTCAATGTCAACCTCACTAACAGAAGCAACAACTCTATTTGCAGTAAGGTCTATGTCCTTATTGGTAGGATTAAGAACTCGTAAAACTGCTTTACCCTTATGAATTTTAACTAAACATTTAGCACCACCTATGCCTAGGTTCTCAAGATAAGAAACTGGCTCCAGTAGAACTGTTTCGCCATTTTCTCTCTTTGATATCTTAACGGACATTTCAACCTCACAGCCTGAAGGGACGGTTGTATGCTTGTCAATTCTAGCGAGTCCGGATTTGTGACATGTAAGAAAAGCACAAACAGTATTGTCTTGTATAAAAACAGTGTTAGCGTCCAGGTTGATCCGTACCTTATGAAATTTTAGGAAGTCCATTCCAAAAATCAGTGAATGATGAAGGGAATGAAGAACATAAAACTTGTAACTAATAGTGACACCGGAAATTAGAACCGGGAGTTCAATTTGGCCTAAAATGTTGTGTCGCTCACCGCCGACACCTATAATTTCTTTCAAGTCACAAGGTATTAGAGGTGAATTTGTTAAAGATGTTTTATTCAAGTAATTAGTAGATACACACGAAATACTGGCACCCGTGTCGACAAGAGCTTGTGTTTTCCGTCCTCCGACGGATACCAATATCGTGTTTTTATGGACCGGTGCAACTAAGCTGACAGATGGCGGACTCGCTTGATTTGACCCTGTGTTTTTTTGTGTGTATTTTTCATTTGCTACATCGCCCTTGTGCCCACTCACAGGTTCTTTCGACCTATAAGCAGGCTCGAATCCCTATTTGTTATAGTAGGATCTTCGTCGGCCACCCATGCATATGCATTCAAAATGGCCGACAGTTCCACATTTGTTGCAGACTGCATTAATAGCTGGACAATCATTAGAATAGTGAAAGGTCCTACCTGCACATCTGATGCACACCCACTCGTCTCTGTTTGAAAATCTTGTAGTCTGCTGATGTTGCTGTTGCTGCTGCTGTTGTATCTGATGAGGCTGTTGTCGTTGTTGTCGTCTCCCCCGACGCTGACTCCATGTGTGATGGTCCTGATCCCGTTTGGTGATCTCCTTACGGAGATCTGTGTTAATAGCGATCACTTCCTCCAGTTTTTGTGTCAGTTTAGAAATTGCACTATCATCAATAGCTGCTGCAACGACTGGGGCAGCTGTTTCCGCTACAGTCTTTTCTGCCAGGCAAGCTACTCTACGTACTGCCTCAACCGTTTGGGGGTCTTGGGGCATAACTATTGCCTTTATGGCGGGCTTTAGGCCATTCATTACAACACCTGCCATCAGGCTTTCTGAGTAGTTTTTGTTTGTTGAAGCACGTGATTCATGTTCATTTTGTCTTATGTTAAACACTGCCATAT
This sequence comes from Lucinisca nassula, assembly GCA_963580285.1. Classification (NCBI taxonomy): domain Eukaryota; kingdom Metazoa; phylum Mollusca; class Bivalvia; order Lucinida; family Lucinidae; genus Lucinisca; species Lucinisca nassula. Next base: position 136,484 of record CAUZLF010000558.1, read on the forward strand.
CATTCGATACACCATCATTCCCATTGAATCTTTCCTTAAAATCTCTTGTGAGATTGTCCCAGTCGTCCTTTATGTCCGTGGCCAAAGCATCATACCACGCTTTGGCATGATCACGGAAATAAAAGGGCATTAACAAGCGCCTTTTATTGTCATTAAAATTCATTGCTTCGGCAAAGTTTGTATACCATGACAGCCACTCATCAGCCCGCTCTCCGGGATTTCCATGGAAACATGGCATCTGAATTTGCAGAGCCTGACTCATATTGTCACTTACTTCTTGAGTTCCGTTAAGTTGTTGATCTTCGTTATTGTTTTCAAGTGGAACTATTTCAGGATTCCCTGGCACTTGTACTTGTTGGTGTGTGACTGATCCCGATGGTTGTTCAGTTGTTGCTATTTGTGAAGGTCTTGAACGTAGATCGTACGAATTCTGTGGCGCAGGCATCGACCACTGTTCTCCACCAGTTTTTAAGAAGCGTTGTATGGGGTGAATTTGAAATACGACGTAACAAATGCAATTTATTATCCTTTTATTCCTTTCCTGATCGAACACACTACTTGTATGTACTTGAATGCAGAATTGGTTGTGTGTGTGTGTGTGTGTGTGTGTGTGTGTGTGTGTGTGTGTGTGTGTGTGTGAGTGTGTATGTGTGTGCGTGCGTGTGTGAACCTGTTGCATTTCAAACCTACAGTCCCCGTGCTGCCAACACCTCAGAACCCTTGTACGTAACAATGACTTTTGGCGGGAAAATTCTATTTATGGGAACTATGCTTACTGCGCATGCGCAAAGAATGGACAGGAAGCACCGCGCCCATACTAGTCGGAACCACGAGAAAACGGGATGTATAGCGAGAACTAGTTAGGGTTTCATGAGGACAGCGCAACACGTGGCACCACAAGAAATTTGTAATAGAAGAGCATGTTAAAACATTAAGAACACAGCAAAATGACATAAAATAACACAACTTATGTTCACCCCTTTCATGCGAATACTGTGATGACGAAGCTTGATAAGATGCCACGGAAACATTCGTGCATGGGGAAGTAACTCAATACTCGCGAAAGCAAACGAGAGGCATTGCGCCACATTAGCCTCGTCATTACAGATACGCATCAATAAGGCAAAGAAATTACATAGTATTCTTAGTGTATATTCCTATAAACAAGCTTGGCTTAACTGGCTTAATACATTTCACACCTTGACCCTTGAGTGATATCGATGTTTGTTATTAAGAGCCATTACAGCAGAAAGTAATAAGTTAAGTTTTAATCGCCGACTCTGGTAATTATGAGCCACACAATTGAAACGCATAATTTCGACATTGCTCTGCTAAATCGGATGAGTTGCTTATATGTAGTTATATGGTCAATATTTTTAAGAGAAAATTAAATATAACATAAGTGGACATAATAACATTTCATGACACCGTTCTACTCTATTAACTTCACCTGTTCTTGATCGAGCTAAGTCATGTAAAGTGTAATCGATATTTGTTCTGAATAAAAAGCTTATTTATTAATTTATTTTATATTTCATTTACATATTTTCCTATCTAATCATACTTTCTCATGTATTGGTATAATTAATTATTTATCGCATTACCATTAGGAGTTATTTGTTAACCGTATCCGTTACTGTATTTATTTTGTTTTTATTTAAGTATGCAATTTTCTATATAATCGTCATTTTTCTATTTAATAATTCATTTTCTATATAATCACAGTTTTAAATATATTTGTGTTCCAATTAGCTGAAATATTTATTCCGTTGATTACATTGATTCATCTATTATTCTTTTGAATATTGCAATTTTCTATTTATTCTTCATTTTCTATTTATTAATGAATTTTCATATTATTTATCGCATTTCTATTATTTACTGTATTTATTTCGTTCTATTTAATTATGTAATTTTCTATATAATCGTCTTTTTCCTATTTAATCAATCATTTTTCTATATAATCAGTTTTTAATATTATTTTCATTTTCTATTTATTTATGAGTTTTCATATTTATTAATATGCATTTCTATATGTACCCAAGTCTAATTCAATTGCACAGTGAATATGTTTGTTTTTATTTGTCTTTTTGGTTCGGACTTATTTATTAACTATCTCTATAACTGTATCTATTTTTCTTTTTATTTATGCACTTTTCTATTTAATTGCCATTTTTCAGTTGATACATTCGTTTTTTATATTTATTGACATTTTGCTTGTACTTTTGTCCCAGTTAGCTCTGTCATTTATTTAGTTCTGCATTAATAAATTTATTTTTTTCTATTTGATATTTAAATTTCCTATATAACTTCCATTTTCTCCTCAATGCCAAATTTTACTATTTATTAAGATTTCTACATGTATCAAGGTCTAAATCCCTTGCACAACAAATATATTTACTGTATCTAATACTGTATCTAACTTTCTATCTAATTATGAAATTTTCTATTTAATTGTTATTTTTCTATTTATTCATTTATTTTCCTATTTAATGACGAATTTTGCTATTTATTTATTTAAGCCGAAACTTCAGTTGCCAAAAGTCAGTTAAGGATTGGTAACTCACTTAAAACCAAGCTTGCAACATATATGAAATGAATACAAACATAATAATAATAATAATAATAATAATAATGATAATTATCATAGTAGTAGTAGTACAATAGTGCAGAACACAGAATCAGGAAAGTCACGACAAGCAAAATAATTAAACAACTTTGGAGACAGAGTCGCAAAGTAGAGGCAATAGAATTTATTTAGCAGAGAAAGATGATGTAACTTGACTTACCTGAAATACGACGTAACAAATGCAATTTATTATCCTTTTATTCCTTTCCTGATCGAACACACTACTTGTATGTACTTGAATGCAGAATTGGTTGTGTGACGACCAGAGGAACGACCGGACTTTTTATTTGCTACGTCCATTTCAGGTGAGAAAAACTCGCCGCAGAGAAGAATGTGTCATAATAAGTTTTAATCACCTTGCCGCCTTTGTCAAACAATGACACCGGTGCCAAACAGTCGCCATGCTCGGCATTAGCGCGTGAGCAGGTTTGCTCGGCAGATTAGCCACTTAACACCTGTATTGTTCTGCTCAATTAGTGGCTTCCGCATGTCGCGGAACTCACGTTTGAGCGCTAATGCCTGAACAAACAAGAGGTGACACGTGAGTCCATGTGCTTGACTGATTGTTTGACCTAGGGTAGAACCCGAAAAGTTGCCACTTTTGCAATTATTGAATAAAATTTTAGTCTAGTTAATTTTAAATTGTATATTTCGCATCCCTATTTTATTGTGATCATTTTGGTACCAAATATGACACATGTCTATTTGAACATAATTTATGTTTCTATTCAACGATTATTTACATGAATTTTCAAAGTTGTTTTCTTCCTTTTTCTGTTCTATCCCTTTTTGTTTATAAGGACATGAATAAATCAAAATAATAAATTAAGCCAAAGAAGTAAAATTTCTCATCATAATAATCGTACAGAAAAGAAAAAAATACTTACAAATACTTTTACGACCATTTTTTAATGATTTACGTTTAAATCCATTTTTTTACGGGAACCGCTTCCCCGCCACCCCTCACTCTCCCAACAACAACCCCATCCCCACCAGCCCAACAAAAAAGAAAAAGAAAACAATTGGACACTGCAGGTGTGCAGGCCCGTATCCGATGCCGCACAACGTGGCGCCTGGGTCAGGTCTTCACACTTTTTAAACCAGTTTTAATTTTACTGACCGCGAGCATTATTTTTGTTATAGTTTGTCTTTGCATGTGTCTATTGCTTGTATATTTTGTTCTGGAAAGCCATTTTGGCTATTTTGTGGGAAAGTCACTGTCCTTTTGGCTTTCTGCTAGGGATGTTACCATTAAGGTTTTGTTGTTTCATGTTTCTGTTTCTTTCCCTTGGATGTGTTGTGTAACTGTATCGATTCCTGATTATTGCCTTCAAGAGGAAAATTATGCCGCGCATCACGAAAACACGCCTATATAATTCTGACCACTTGAACCCCACTATTATATAGTAAAATTGGGGTTTACAGGAGTAAACCTTATTTTTCTTATTTCTGCTCGAAAATATAGATTGTGGGTACTCGTTAGAACCGCCTCGATGAGGCGGTTCTAACCGGTACCCACAATCTACATTTTGAGCAGAAATAAGAAAAAAATCACAAATTATCGCTTTTTCGGCGGTAACAGTTACAGTGTAATTGTATAGGCATGTTTTCATAATGCGTTTCTGACTTATTGGTCAGTTTTCTTAAAAATCACCCCAGAACAATATGCTAGACCTGAGCTGATTGATTGAGGAAATTAATAAAGTCTTTGATTAATGTTTTCTTTACCAACTAATTTGCGACGGGATTAAAGCTACTGCAGCCAACTAGGCCTATTAGCATACAAAACCAGACAGCGCAAAAAGACATCATATTGACACACCTCTTAACCCATATTGTACCGGAAACCCCAGAACGGGTACCCTGGCAAACAGTGCAGACCCAGATCAGACGCCGCGCTCTCTGGCAAACAGTGCAGGCCCAGATCAGACGCCGCAGAACTGGCGTCTGATCAGGGCCTACACTATGAAAAAGTTCAGTTGTTTTCCAAAGACATTTTTAAGAAAAAGCAACCTGTCAACCCTAACTTTCGAAAAGGACTCTTGCCATATATTAGGAGGAAGATTCCATTTGGTAAAAAGGGTTAACCCCAGTTAATATAATGAAAATTGGGGTTTACGAGGTTTATATGATATTTTTTTTTGCTCAAAACAAAGACTGTGGGTACTCGTTAGGACAGCCTCCATGAGACGCCGGCTCTAATGAGCACCCACAGTCTATATATGGACTACAAATTAGAAATAAGAAAGAAAAAAAAAAGTCGGATATTAAATAGTTCTAAAGATAAAATGAATGAATGATTTATTTATGAATGTGTCACCACTGTATTCAATGTAGATTCAAAAGTGGAAATAGGAGTCCTGTAAAGGTCATTTTGGAGACGTTGCTTCCAATTTTGTGGGCCTTTTATCCGACATTGAGATGAAATGACATCTCAAGCTCTGCCGCCTTATGAAACAAATAGGGTTTATAAGCATGGATGGTCCGTCCGACAGGCAGCGCTTTGCCTGGGCAGGCTTAGATCCTCTAAGCGGTTTACCAGTACCCATGTGCAGTCGGTTTCAGCTCTGCGTGGAAGCTTTATGCATCCCATCTATTTATTCAAGCCCCGACGGGCGGGGGCCGTTAAAGGCTTATGAGACACGCAACAATCTGCTATCGATCATCTTTGATTGTCTACATGAATTATCAAAGTTGTTCAGATGTACGGTATAATGCATTCTTCCGTTTCTCCAAAATAGCCATTCCTTTGACCAGAATATGCTAAATGTTTCCTTATCACGCCGCGAGTGCCCTCCAAAGAGACGTCATTTGAGCACACGGATGTTTTGTAAAAAGAAGATTCATCGGGTGTGTTGAAAACATCAGACTTTTCACGAGTGCGAAGCACGAATCCAAATTACGAGATGAAATATGTTTGGTATTTATCGACAAAAAAAGTAAAATTTCTTTTTATTTTATATGTGATTTTGGCTAAATTCCGGGCTGCTACGGAAACACGCCTATACAAATGCATTGTAAACTTATCTGCCGAAAAAAAAAAGAAAAAAAAATAAGATGAAAAATTAGATAGTTTTCTTATTTATGCTCAAAATATAGATTGTGGGTACTCATTAGATCCGCCTCATCGAGGCGGTTCTAACGAATACCCGAATACCAACAATCTATATTTTAGAGCAGAGATGCGAAAAATAAGGTTTACCCCTATAAACCCCAGTTTTCGTGATCGCATGCGTTGCAGTCTATATTTTTGTGGGATTTCTTCTTACAATGGCGAAAGGTTGTGAGAATCTGAAGGATTTGTTTGTTTGATTCCCGTCAACACTGTAAAGGTCATTTTGGAGACTTCGCTTCCAATTTTGTGGGACTTTTACCCGACATTGAGATGAAATTACATCTCAAGCCCTGCCGTCCAATGAAACCAATAGTGTTTATAAGCGTGGGCGGTCAGGCCCGCACTGCTTTGCCTGGGCAGGCTTAGATCCTCTAAGCGGTATACCAGTACTCGTGTGCGAGTCGGTTTCAGCTCTGCGTGGGAGCATCATGCATCCCATCTATTTCTTCAAGCCCCGATGGGCGGGGGCCGGAGAATCTGAAGGAAACAACAACATTATTGCCGATTTTTAGCGTGTAGATCAGCTTTAGCCAGTGATCTGTTGAGTAATAATTTATAGTTATCGGTCATTTGTAAGTAGACAGATCACACGCGCTACGCGTTCGTGATTTGATCTCTCTAAACTGTGATTTATTACTCAACAAATCAAAGATAAAGCTGATCTATTTCTTAAACATAACCAAAGAAAAACCTTAATTTCTCTGACATATAGTTTGAAATACGAAATCGAATTCGAATGTCAAATCTCCCCTACGAATGTAGAATCTCCCCTAGGGCTTCAGCGATTTGCAAACGCCCCAGTGGTGTCTTTATGCATCTTAAATTTGCTAATACTAATACATTAATGCAAATGTCTTTGATTATTCACGTCTCTGAGGGACGAAGATGAAAACCGGACAGGTTTTAAGACAAAAATAAATTATTGCACAGTTTTAGTCTTTTCTACTTTTACGACCATTTTTAATGATTTACGTTTAAATACATTTTTTACGGGAAACGCTCCCCCCTCCCCCAACACCACCCACCAGCAAAAAAGAAAATGAAAACAATAGAACACAGTGCAAGCCCAGATCCGATTATGAAAACTCAATTATACAAATGCATTGTAAACTTTACCACTGAAAAACGAAAATTTTACGATGAAAAATTGTTATTTGTTATATTTTTCTTATTTCTGCTCAAAATATAGATTGTGGGTACACGTTAGAACCGCCTCGACGAGAAATTAGAAAACCAAGGTTTTACTATATAAAATTGGGGTTGAAGGGGTCAAAATTATATAGATGTGTTTTCGTGATGCGATGCCGCATAACGCGGATTCTGGTCAGGTCCTTCCCACTTTCAAACAAGTTCAGCCGTTTTTTAAATTGATTTTTAATTTAACTAAAGCTGACACCGAAACATTTCGGAATGGGATTATGGCTTCTATAAGGCTTAACTCTAGTATGTTAGTTGGTATAATGTAAGGTTTGCTTCTTGTATGTAAGATTGTTTGAATTGAGGTTTTACGTCCCCGTCAACACTGTGTAGGTCCTTTTTGCGGTTTACGACTACGCATAGAAGCCTCCGTTGTGTAGTAGAAGTCTCCGTGGTGTAGTGGTCATGCTACTCGCCTTGTAATCCAGGGGTCACAGGATCGATCCCGGGCTTCTCCAGAGTTTCGGATGAGTCTTTAAACCGAGGTCCCGTCTCCGTATAACCTTAGCTGTTGGTGAGACGCAAAACTCAAACACTCACTCACTTACTCCGTTGTGTAGTGGTTACGCTACTTGCCTTGTAAACCAGGGGTCGCAGGATCGATCCCGGGCTTCTCCAGACTTTCGGATGAGTCTTTAAACCGAGGTCCCGTCTCCGTAAGACCTTAAGTGTTGGTAGGACGTAAAACTCAAACACTCACTCACGAGTACTCATGTGCGGTCGGTTTCAGCTCTGCGTTGAAGCATCATGCAGCCCAATCTATTTCTTCAAGCCCCGATTTGCGGGGGCACTGTAAGGTTACGGTATTCTATAGGACTTCAGCCTTGCATCCTGTCATTGCCTCGGTGAGGTGGTCCCAGTTACAATATTATGGCATTAACCCTTATCCTGCTGTTAACGACAATCCCTACCTGGCAAACAGTGTTAAACCTGATCAGATGGCTTCTGATCAGGATCTAGCAAACAAAGTACATGTATATTTTTATTTATTTATTAGAAATTTCATGTTAACATACATACACACAAAAAGAGTATATATATGTACCATTGGATTGGACGTAGGCGTTGCCTATTTTGGTCCTTTCCAAGTGGTACTGTTTACAGCATGTTTTATATATAGATATAGTTGAAACCAGTATTTGAGATACAACACTTAAGAAATACAATTTAACAACATTATCCCAACATACATACGTTGCCATCATTGAGACGTCGATTCAAAGTCAATGCGACACCATGAGTTGATGTCGCTTCGACGAAGATGCGGCATCTCGTTTGTGGGTGACTTTGTACCGACGTTGTTGTGACGCTGCAACAAAGTCAAAGTACCTCTGATACGACGTCTAACCAACGTCACGTCAACGTAAGTTCTGAGTGGGATTACAGATTTGTTACTTCTACTAGATTATTTATTTATCAGCAGAGAGAGAGAGAGAGAGAGAGAGAGAGAGAGAGATTTGAGTACGAGAGAGACCAACCATCAGCTACCTATTATTTTAAATAGTACTTGTGTATTTGAGGTTGAGGTAGAGTGGGGCCTTCGAATGTGCTATTCAGATTCAGATTTGATAGCCACTAGATTTAGGTATATCTGGTTTCTCTGATCAGGATCTACACTGTTAGTCATGCAGTTTGTGAACTGAATGAATATAATATATCAAGTTATCTGATTGGTTGATAGCTGGTAATGGTTGCGGCTTTATTAATATATTCAGCGGGATAAGGGTTAAGAGGCTATCTCCAGGGTTCACTTGAAGAGTGAGGGAAAATTGCACCAAAGACGAACCACGGTAAGATCGCGCTTAAGGTGCAGCATATGATTCGCAAGCTGAGGCTGCATTTTTGAAGGTATCTTTTATATATATAGGGCCCTTTCAAGATTATTTCACTTATCGTTTATCAGAGTTGTGCAAAGGCCGGAGTACCCGGAAAAAAAACATCCGTTGTTGTCTCACTGATGCTGCTTATAGTATATCAGTGAATAAAATGTCATTGCAGAAGACGTAGTGTTCGAACAGCTGTTTGTTTTTAATTTTTATTTTATTTTTTTATTTTTATTTTATTATTATAAATATTATTATTATTATTATTATTATTATTATTATTATTATTATCATTTGATACTGTAGAAGCCAAGGGCAAAATGAAAAAACCACAGGAGACCGTCTTTGGATGGTCTGCAATTATTTGTTGAGGTTTTATGCCCCCAATACATGCTTCTCTTGTAAGTCTTGACTTGACTTGATAGATTTTGTAAGGTAACCGGGCGCTAAAAGCACATAGGGGCTACCCCCATCTCGCTAAATGGGATTAGTTTATGAACTGCTCTTCCCAGGGCCTCCAATGTGCTGGCACTTGTCAATTCGACAGGTGTCAGCTGACCAATGGGAATATACTGAACTCTTAATCGGAGGAAGGCACAAATCGCACCCAAGGTACAGCGTTTGTCCTAAGAAACACAGTTCTATAGCGATTTTAGAATTTTGAGTGCAGGAATCAGACCAAAGACGGGCTCTAGTATGTGATGCGTGTTGCCAATTTCGACTGCCAAATGTGTCAGAGCACAGCCCTGTTTTCAAATGTCTGGCCGAGGAAAAAAGCTAACATACATTATCAGTTCTGGCTTCCATTATTCTCTGCCTCCACCCCTGACATGGCAAAGAAAACGCCTTCAGTCACGATGCTTGTTAAAGGGTGATAACGCATGAATTTTTGAATTTTGAACAGGCATCTAAAGTGAGCCAGGATGGGTGACTAATAGACCAGCCAATTCCGGCTATTGCAAAAAGTCCTAGTACCCGTGCTTTCATCACGGAGACCTGCCTATGCAAGTGGGGTTCAAAATTGGACAGGTGTGTCTTCGTGATGTGTTTGGAGGTATGTGCTTGTTTGGGAAAGGCAGTGATGAGGCTAATCAGCCGTTTTGCAATCCCGCTAATTTTTTATTTTTGAATGGTCTTCCAAAAGGCATTTTTAAGGGACTTCCTATTTCCAAATACCTAGCAAATGGTTGATATATTGCCGTTGCCCCGCCTATAAAGATATTTAGCGTGTGACCTGTCCCCGTTTGTATGCTCGGTTCTGGCAGTATTTATGCCTTCGCTTTGCCTACTTCAGGGGACTTCATTCTGTTGGTACCTAGGGGGAGCCCAGTACGGGCTTTCTCCCAGGTGCCCTCAGGATGTTGTCCTGACGGGCTCCGTCGAGCCTCCTCTCGTTCCTGAAATAGAAAAGTCGGATTAGTGCTTTGGGACCCCATGTGTGCGCTCGGATCAGTGTAGTTGTGTTCAGTTTCTTGTCCCCCCGGGGTCCCACCTGTACCTGTAATACAAACAAAAGTCATTAGTGCATATTGTGCTTGTGCTAATATGACCCCGCCATCCGTCACATATTTTGGCTTCCCATTCTGTGCACAGGGCGGGCCGGGCTTGTGAGGGGGGGGGGTCCCCCTACAAAGGCACGGTCCGGCTCTTAGGGTAACTTGTTCAAAACCAAGTTAACGGGTGGCGAGGTTATTGTGAAGAATTACCTTCCTATGGGGGCTGCCTGTCCTGCAGCGGCATGTTACCTCATCGGAACACTCATAAGTGCAAAGCACATGAGCCGCAACCACAGTGTCCCGAATCGACTTGTCGCCGCAGGTTCAAGCATGTCCGTGGGAGTTTTCGGGCTATGGGATTTTCTTATGATGCACCCTTGCCCGTGGTCTGTTATGATGTTGAAGGTATGGGAGGGTCATTGGTTTGTCCTTTGACGGGGGGTAGCCTCGGCGGGGCACCCATAAGTGCAAAGCAAATGAGCCGCAACCACAGTGTCTCGCTTTGACGCCCCCGTCTCAGGTCCAAGTGCAGATTGACGGTAGGTGATGGTTGCCTAAGCGCGGTGTGTGGGTAACAAAAGCTGTTTTTCTTATATTACTTCCCAGTAATTTGTGTCTTTAAGGAATTTCTTAACCACCTCGGCTATGGCCGAGCAGTGTTTTTCGGGGGGAGCGAGGAGATCTTGTAGGTGAACCGATTCATATCCTAATTTGAACATTTCAGATTTTATCTCTTCTCGTGTATGGGCGTTTGTTACACATTCAAACAAGATGTGTTGTGTTGTTTCTAGTTCATAGTTATCGCATTTTCTGCATAGACCCGTTGTGTGTCCTAGCTGAGTTAGGTTGGCATTTAGGCCGTTATGGTTAAATCTCAAACGGGAAATTACCACGTCTAATTTTCTGTTGTTGCTAAATTGGTGGGCAGATTTACCTACTGTGGGCTGGAGGAGTTGGTAATGCCTCCCGGTGTTGGTTGGGTTTCTATCCCATAGAGCTTGCCATTTTCTCGTTATGGCGGTGTCTATGATTGTATAGATCTCCCGTTTTGAAGGGAGAGTATAATCTTTAATACCTATATCTAGTGCTAATCTGGCTGTTTCGTCGGCCGCCTCATTACCGGGGATGCCGACGTGGGATGGGATCCAGTCGATTTCAATGTCTTGCCCTTCTCTTTTTGCCTTATCTAGTTTAGACAGGATTGAGTCAATTTGGTCAGGTCGTGTTTTGGATTTTCCTGACTGTAGGGCCTGGATAGCGCTAAGGCTGTCCGTGAGTACTGTGGCTTTGGGTGTCTTAACTGTGATGGCCCAGGAGATGGCCCAGTGAATGGCAATCAGTTCAGTTGTGAATACTGAGAGGTGTTGGTTTGTTTTAATCGGTACGTGAAGATTTCTCTCTGGGACAACGAATGCGGCGCCGGTTTTTCCTGTTGTGGGGTCCTTACTGCCATCTGTGTAGATTAGAGTTTTCCCAGCATGGCTGGTGCGAACATAAGAGAGGCTTTTGTTTTTCATGTATTCATTTGTATTTTCTTCTTTCCTCCCCAGGACCTGATGGAGGTAACAGGAGGGTGTGTTGTGTTTGAGATCCCATTTGGATCTGTACTTGGGTGCCTGGATCTTATCGGGTATGTTGTGCTCTTTCAGGAGGGCACGGACTTTCTTACAATATGGGTTGTAGTTCTTGGCTCTCCTACATGAATAGCAACCATGATCTGTTAATAGATCATTCACTGGGAGGGATTTGCCAAGTGGGGAGGATCTAGCCCAGTATTTTAGTATGAGTTCTTCCCTTCGTAGATGTAGTGGTTTAAGTCCACATTCTACCTCTAGTGCGTTGATTGGGGTAGATCGGTATGCTCTTGTTGCTATCCTGAGGGCGTGGTTTTGAATGATATTCAGAGTTTTAAGGATATTCTCTGACGCGGAGTTGTAAGCCTGGGCTCCATAGTCTAGCTTACTAAGAATAAGGGCTTTGTATAGAATCAGGAGTGTCTTTTTATCAGCTCCAAAGGTGGTACCTGACACTACTCGTAGTAGGTTCAGGTCTTTTTCACATCTTTCTTTGAGATCTTTAATGTGATCTCTCCAAGTCAGATGTTTGTCGAGGATCATGCCCAGAAATTTGATGTTCTGGGCCCATTCTATTTCCCTACCAAAGAGGTATAGTTTGTTTTGAGTGGTCTTCAGATTTCGTCGTTTGCTGAATATGATTGCTTTAGTCTTTAGGTTTGATACTTTGAATCCCCATCTTAGTGCCCAGGTTTCGATTTCTCTTAGAACTGATTGTAGGTCTTTGACCGCCAGTTCTAGAGTAGAGCGTTTCCCCCACACCGCGCTATCATCGGCAAACTGTGACAGGCCTATATTATTATGTGGTTTCAGGGCCTCGTGAAGGGTGTTAACAATTACGTTAAAGAGTATGGGACTTAGTACTGAGCCTTGGGGGCAGCCGTTTTCCAGGATTAGTTCCTCTGAGGTATTGTCCCCAACTCGGGTTTGAATTTTTCTATCCTTGAGAAAGCTATGGATCCACTTTAGCATGTTTCCGCTTATTCCGTATTCCTTTAGTTTGGTTATGGTGCCGGTTGACCACATGAGGTCAAAGGCCTTTTCAAGATCGAGGGCTACCGCTACTAGGATTTTGTGTTCCATGAAAGCCATGTTTATTTCTGATTCCAGTCGGACAAGTTGATCAGTTGTGGATCTGTTAGGTCTGAAGCCTGATTGGTTGTCTGAGATGATATTATTATCTTCTAGATAGTTGGAGAGGCGTTTGGCGATCATGGTTTCCATAGTTTTACATGTGCATGAGGTGAGGGAGATGGGTCGATATGATTGTGGATCCAGCTTATCCTTGAGTGGTTTTTTTATTGGGATTGTTGTGGCTAGTTTCCATTGTGTGGGGACTTCTCCTCTACGCCAGGAAGTGTTAATGAGGTCTAAGAGTTTTTGTTTGCTATCTGGTGGGAGCTGTTTCAGCATTTCATAATGAATTTTGTCCGCTCCTGGAGCTGTGCTGCGTTTACTCTGCAGAGCCTCATTAAGTTCAAATAGGGTGAAGTCGCAGTTCAGGTTACTGCTTCTTCGGTCATCGTTGAAGAGGTCAGGGAGAGATTGGTTGAAGGTTCTCTCCTCGGTCTCTTTTATTGTTTGGAAGGCAGGATCTTGGTTGGAGGTTTTCGACATATTATGGTAGTGGTTGGCAAGGGCGTCTGCTTTCTCTCTATCATTAGTTCTTGTAAGTAAGTAAGTAGACTTTATTTATAGAGGGTTACTCAGCTGGCATAGCCAATCTTCCCTGAGGCCCTCGTAAAACATATATAGTGATAACATACAAAACAAGTATAATAGACATTAAAGCAAATACAAGAATTAAACAATCATTGATTTTAACATGAGATGGATGGAAAAATGAGACGTACGCATGAAAAGATAATAGTTACATGCAAATACTCGCTCACCCATATAAAAACGCTCGCACGTAATCAAAAAAATATTCATGAACGTTACGGCAATAACGTTGCGCGCAACTTTATCAAATTTATGCTTACAAGTGTAAAATCAAAATTTGGAGCTTTGAAAGCTGCTAACACACGGACATAAAAAAAAACAAACAAATAAATAATAATAATAAAAAAAAACATTTATGTCTTTGCAATGAAAGGGCTACAACACTGATACCTGAGGCTCCCTTCCCATCAGGGTTTGAAGAAACAGATTTGGCTGCATGAAGCCCTCAGGCAGAGCCAAAACCGACTGCTCATGGACACCGGAAAATCGCCCAGCGTTTCTAAGCCTGCCCAGGTAAAGATGTGCGAGTAGGACCGTTCATTCATGCATACACCTAATTGGTTTGATTGGGCGACGGGGCTTGAGATGTCATTTCATCTCAATTTCGGGTAAGAATCCCACACACTGGAAGCAACGTCGCCAAAATGACCTTTACAATGTTAATGGAGGGGCGTTAAACTTCAATTCTAATCCACTTACGTATGTAACGAGGCCTTTAATCGGATAGCATCCACAAAAAAAAAAAAAATCAACGATATGTCCTGCGATATTATGTAGGAACCCGACGCCATGATGTAACGTCGCTTTTCATTGGCTGGCGCTTGGTTTTACGCAGCTCACAGCGCTTACCGCTTTCTACAAAGAAGCACAGCCGAAAAAAATGCATCAAAATGGGGATAACTGTGTTGAAAACCGTCACTTGGGGTGGCAAATCCCCGGCACCACGGTCGAAATTTACGTTTAACGGCTCCGCTTTCGAGTCGCCGTAAAGCGAAATTTCCAACGCAAAACCCGCAATTCACCTCCCAAAATGACAACCCATATACAGTCATCCCCGAAATCAACAAATACTGATACCGGCGTATACTTTCCCGTTAGTACATCCACTCGCATCAATCGATATTTCAACCACAGCTAGAAAACACTCATCCACACCCAGTGCAACAGCCTTAAATCAATTTTTTTAAGAAATAATTTATATTATGTTCAGGTACACAAAAGTGAACAATACAACTTTGTGTAAACACAATGATGATGATGACAATATGACGGTGAGGGTGTAGCAATTATCTTTTCATCCACTCTAAACATTTTGACGCAAACGAATTAATCGAGGCTGCGTTCTTTATATCAAGTGGAATGTAGTTCCAAATAAGTGCTCCCGAATAGGACAGACTGCTTTTAAACAAATTATTGTTCGGCTTCGGTATTAAGAAGTTTCGGTTGACAACCGACCGCAAATTAAAATAAGTATCATTAACATTCCTCTTTGAAATAAGTCTGTTAAGTGGACAGGCGCAATATTGTTAGCTATTTTATACATAACTTTTGCCTTCTGTAAAAATTCTGATTCATCAAACGAAAGGATTTTAAGTTGGCTTCGCGCATCTGATAAGTTAGTATAAGTGTTGCCTAGTATAATTTTACATGCTCTCCGCTGTAGTTTATTTATCTTATTTATATTGCTATTAGATGTACTGCCCCAGATGATGCTACAATAGTCAAAATGTATTTTTTATATATGCATTATAATATAAAAGCTTATGCTCTGGAGATAGATAGTTTTTTATTTGTGACAGAAGCCATAAATTTGATGATACCTTCTTTGAGACATAATTAAAATGTGTATTCCACACGAAATTTTCGTCTATATTTATGCCTAATACATTTTCATTACTACTCAGTCGCAAATCTATGCCATCATACTTTAGACTTAAAATGTTATCAGTTAAGGTGACCCTTTTCTGTCTGCTGGTTATAAACATTACTTTTGTTTTAGCTGTATTGAGTACCATTCTATTTCCTTACGACAATTTTGCAGCAACTGCAGTGCTCTTTGAAGATTATTTTCAAAAAGTGGTTTGTCTGCTTGAATGTCATAAATAGTAGTATCATCAGCATATAAATCTATTTCAGAAACAGCTGTCTTCAATGTCAAGGGCATATCGTTAACAAATAATAAAAATAACAACGGACCCAGGATTGACCCTTGTGGGACTCCACATGGTACAGTTTGTTTTTCTGACATTATACCATTTATTGAAACAGATTGTTTTCTGTTTGACAAATATGATCGGAACCAAGATAAGGATAAGTTACTACATTAATATAATCCCATTTTCTTTAGAAGTATCTGATGATCTACCGTGTCAAACGCTTTCCGAAAATCAATCATTACACATCCTACAAGCTTCCCTTCATTTATTGCTTTTAACCAAGTATCAATCATCAAAAGCATGGCTGTTTCTGTTGAATGGCCTTCTCTAAAACCACTCTGCCTCTGATGAAGAAGATTATGTGAATTTTAGAATGAAGACAACTTTATTGTTACCCATTTTTCAATTATCTTAGAAAGTGTTGGCAAAATGGATATGGGGCGATAGTTATTCACTTCTTCTCTAGGCCCTACCTTAAAAACTGGACTGACCCTTGCTTGCTTCCATATGCCTGGAAAGATACCAGACTTTATACTTGAGTTAATTATAAAAGCTATGCTAGGTGAAAGGACTTCCCGTGCAATTTTTAATAATTTGGGACCAACAATATCCAGCCCGGTAGACTTAGCTGTATCTAAGTGTACCAAGAAATTTGTTACAAAACTTATATTTATATTTAGGATGTTAAAATTTGCCTCTGGGCTGACATGTTCGTGCACATAATCCTTTAAGTCATTGAAATCAGAGTCCTTAATGGGTTCTTTTAATTTCGTCGCTATATTAACGTAATACTGATTAAATATAATAGCAATTTCTTTATCATTTGTTACAAAACGATCATTATCATTGACACCAAGAATATTTTCTCTACCAAGTCCCTTTCCAGAAGCTCCGAATTTTTTAAATAGTTTCCATACTGTTCTAGAATTATCTTTACCCTTCTCTATTTGATCTTGGTATGTTTTTCATTTAGATGCGTTTATCTGCGTTGATACTTTATTTCTAAGAAGTTTATATTGATCGAAATTGCCATTAATTTTACATTTGTTTCTTTCTTTGATTTGATCCAAAATTTCAGGTGTTATCCAATCTGGTTGGCGTTTCTTTTTCACTCTGTGAGTTCTCAGTGGTGCGTGTCTATTTACAACTTCCAAAAATAAGGAATTCCAAATTTCAACCATTTCATCAACGCTATCAAGTGTTTCAATGATTTCCCAAGGCAGTAACAGAAGGTCTTGAATAAACAAATTCTCATCAAAAGTTTTAAAAGAACGGTAAGTGATTGTTTGATGCGATCGTTTACCCCAGGCGAAGTTTAGCTTCCTGTTTCCGAAAATAGCATAATAATCACTAATTCTTAATTTGTTTACAGTCACATGGCTAATGTTCTCTTCTAAATTGTATAAATATGATCAATCAATGAACTAGTTGTTTGAGATACTCTTGTTGGTTCATTTACCATTTGACTAAGGCCTAGTGACAACAAAAATTATACCAATCACTATCAGGATTTGCAGTAGACAAATTTTTATTGAAATCACCTAGCAGTATTATTTCTTTCTCTTCCCTAATACCATTATCAATAAAATCCTCAAATCGGTCGTTATACTCTATTTTTGAATAAGGTGGTCTATATAAATTCTCCAAAGAAACGGTTTGCCCTCATCGGGCGTGACTTCAATCCATATACAGGCAATACCATTACTTTCAATATCATCTCTTCGTTTTGCGTTGATTCCGTTTCGAACGTAGACTAGCAGACCCCCACCGCCATTATCACAATTATCCTTCGAAAAGGAGTTTGAAATCCATCAATTAAAAACGCATTTGTGTTTTTATGGCCTTTTAACTTGATTTCACTAATACCAAATATGTGCTGGTTACTATTTTCAGGTAATGTAAGCAATAATTTTAGCTCAGAAAATTTTGAGAGATTTTGTCCGCATATACCCTGTATATTTATGTGTCCAAAATTAATTCCCTTTTCAGGCAAATTAAAAGAGATGGCACCTTTATGTATGCTAGTAGAACCACTCGTCATACGATTCTGTAAACTACTGTCTGCACGTGCTTCGTTTCTTCCAGTTATACTTGCACAATTATTTTCACGAAATACTGAATTAGAAATTGACAGGCGAATTTGACTAGGCTCACAGGATTTAGATTTTACGAGAACACATGATTTAAGAATTGATACAGAACGTTCTATATAATCGGTCTCATCACTGTTTTGCAGATCATCAGAAAGAAACACTGTCTCTGAAAATTCACAGGCGCATACCCGAGGGTTACAATTATGGTATACTTCGCTTAATGTATGAAACCGGTTTGAAAGATACGCGCCTGAAACTGAATTGGCAGTAATGCCGTATCCCGAGGCCGAGTTTCAGTTCCAACATTCAGCCGCAATATGGCCTGTCATTAAACATTAATAACATTTCCTCTTTGAATTCCTGTTATGACCGCGGAACCCATGTCTACTGTTTCTGTACTGTCCGTTTGCTGTATTCTGTATATTCCCGATCGGGTTTGTCGGCTGACTATTTCCGTTGATGTTGTTGTTGCTGCTGCCCGTCTGTTTTCTATTCCCATCGGTCCTCTCTGGATAACCAGCTCGCCCATTTCTCTGAGTGACGTAGACACACGTTGCAAAATCTCTTACAATTTCTACGGACATATTGATGGCATCTAACAACGGCTTAAGTCCAGCTGTACCCAAGTGAATCCCGTCATCTCTGAAATAACTTGTAGTCGGCAACCCGTTTTCCCGTAAAAGTATCCGTATGTATTCTGGATGATGTTAACATCGCACTGACTCCAACTATCTGCTATTCTGTCTATTAATTTTGGACACATCCGCATCGCCACGAGGCGCCATGTTGCATATGTATACACTGCAGTGCTGGTTTGTTGTTTTTACATGTCTTAGGAACTGGTTAAAAGTATCCTCGAAGACGTTATCACTAATTTTATTTGATGCATCATTCCCACCAATATAGACAATAACTTCTTTGAAAGCTGACAGGTCATAGACCGCAATGTCCTCCATTATGTCAGTGATGGTGGCTCCTCCCTTTGAATGTTTTTGGATGCCTGGTTTTAGTCCCTTTGGATTGACATTTCGCAGAACTGAGTCTCCAATTAATAATGTTTTACCGGTCTGGTTTCTCTGTCCGGTAGCTGTTTTCCGCAATTTTCGTCACCGTTGCTCAACATTGGTTATTCTCACTGGCACCGGCTGGCAAGAAGAAGGGGCATTGGCGGATTGCCGGCTGGCTGAATCTTGAAGAGACGGCGCCTGTGAAGTCAGATGAACGGCTTGTGTGGAGATCTTTTGTACTCTTTTGTTTAATGTAGAATCGTCTGGATGAAAGACTGTCTTCGCTTGGTCTGCGATGTGTCCATGAGAGTCGATATATTGCAATATCCTTCATCGATATCTTGCATGGTGTGAATTTCCGGCCTTCGCCGTCGCTTCACAACTTCTGCATAATTCTGTTTGTACATTTCATCATTTGACTTCACCAAGCTTGTTTTCATTTCATCAATCTTCTTCTCAAGGGTGAGTATAACGGACTGTTTCAATTCTCGAACGACGGATTCCATAGACTGTACTCTCGCTATGATTGACAAAACATTCTGCCCATCAAGCCTCGACGACTTATCCAATCGCTCACGTCCTGTATCTTGCATTATGGGTGTGCTAGTGCATGTTGGCATATTAAGCATATCTTCTGCTAGAGTAGATACGTCGGTCCTGCGCTGTACCATTGGCACGGTTTCGGTTTGCGAGTCCAAAAACTGACTATCTGCTTCCTGAACATATCATTGGAAAAGTGCCTTTGCTACTGTAGGGAAAAACAGCTTCTCCAGATAAGGCGTCCCACGCCAACCACTCTTACCATATTTGTTGTACTGTCCACAACTAAGTCACACTTTAGACTTTTGATATGCATCGTACACCTCAACACTGTTTGCCGATCATTATATTTGATACTGTCCGAAAAATCAGCGATCAGTTTGGACCTGAATATATTAAAGAATACTTTTGATGTGAAATATAACGTAACCTCTGTCCCCTCTGTAGCAGTTTCATACAATACGCCCTCAAACTGGTCATCAGTATAAGGCTGAGCATCAGTGTGCTCGCCCGTAACAGTATCAGGATCCATAGTTGACCAGCTGTCATCCGCTAGATTAATAGAACCTAAAGATTTCTGAGCAGACAGTGCACTGTCTTCTCTATAGACAACCACCGCATTTTCTTTGTTACACTCCATTACTGCTGTTTAGTTCTAATGACAAACAAGTGTGGGAAACTGTTCTCCGTATCTGGGTAAGCAAGCAAAATTTAAGATGAAAAACAAATGATACTTTGTATTTACCGTTCTCAGTCTGTTAATCTGTCACTCTTTATCGCAATCCATTGGAATTAGTCCTAATGAATAGCTTTTCTTGTCCTCTAGCACAGAATGACGGCCATATTGAAAGTTCAAAAACACAATTTCGTCAATACCTTCACGGAAAATCAAATTCTACCGGAAATGTTTACACTGTCTTAAAGCTAATTATAAACTCCATGAAATAGTTAACTTTCCTGCACAGTTTTGATGTATTTTCTACTTTTAAATATTTTTTTTTTTTTATTTTTTTTTTATGACGGCGCTGTTAGAATAAACAAGTTGACGTCATGGCATCTATTGTCCTTCATTGCGATAAAATGACATCTCAAGCCCTACCGTCCAAAGAAACCGCTAGGGTTTAAGGAACGGTCCTACTCGCACCACTTTTCCTGGGCAGGATCAGATCTTCAAAGCAGTATGCGTGTAGTCAACTGTTTTGTCGGTTTTAGTTCACCATGAGGCACCATGCAGTCCAGTCTATTTTTCCATGCCCCGCTGGGCGGAGACGTGGATGGTCACCAATAAAATAAATGGCGTTTCTTCAACTCCGGAGATTACATAAAACCGATGGTGTTTGCAATCAGATGAGCGTATAAAGTTCAACAAGTCAGCGAAATAAACACCTCTGTTAACACCGACTAATAAAAAGAAAAGTGTGGTTTGCATGTGTAGACTATAAGAATCTTACATGGGTGTGAGGGGTCACTGTCCGGCATCACGAGGCTTGCCGAGTGATGCCAGACAGTGATCCCAAGGGGCAGATTTTTCTATCTATCTCTCAGACCCATGTAGGATTCTTTTTCTTGCATACCTTCCATTTCTGAGCGTGGATTTTTAATACTGCCGTCACTTCGGTTGCCGATGTCCGCCATATTGTGATGACACTACAGTGATGTTTATTGGCGTCACGTAACGTGCTGTGACGTCAACCTTAACGACGGCGCATATGAGGTCGTATTCGCAAGAATATTCGATTTTGGGTAAGAACACCAGGGTTATTCTATCCCAAGCTGAAACTATGGATTTCCTTGTCTAGTGTGCAAGAAATTATTTCCCTTATAATTACAGAAATAAGAAAAAAGACATTTTTTTTTTATCAGAAAAATCTCATTTTTACAGCTATGAAAGAAAGCATTACATCGTGTTAACAAATCCGTAAAAGGAACACCCCTCTAAACCCCACTTAATATAGCGAAAACTGTGGGTGGTTAACGAGCCCTGCCGCCCAATGAAACCAATAGGCTTATACGCACTGGGCGGTCTGACTCACACCACTTTGCCTGGGCAGGCTTAATCCTAAGCGGTTCACCAGTAACCATGTGGGGTCAGTTTGAGCTCTGATTGGTTTGTTTGTTTGTTTGATTTGAGGTTTAACGTCCCCGTCAACACTGTAAAGGTCATTTTGGAGACGTTGCTTCCAATTTTGTTGGACTTTTACCCGACATTGAGATGAAATGACATCTCAAGCCCTGTCGCCCAGTGAAACCAATAGGGTTTATTAGCATGGACGGTCGGCCTCGCACCGCGGTTCCTGGACAGGCTTAGAGCCTCTAAGCGGTTTACCAGTACTAGTGTGCGGGCCGGATTCGCTCTGCGTGGAAGCATCATGCAGCCCATATATTTCTTCAAACCCCTATGGGCGGGAGCTCTGATTGGAAGCACCATGCAGCCCACCAATTTCTCCAAGCCCCTGTGGGCTGGGGCGATTCTACTTCTGTAGTGGATGGTTACATAAACCTTATTGCTGCAGCGATTCGTTAAATTCACACTGTTGCTTATAAAAAACTACTGTTGCAGTGGCGGGCGACAGTTACATGTAGCAGTGGTCGGTAAAATTAATCATACTGCGGCAGAATGGTTGGTTTTGTAAGTTTGTTTGATTTGAGGTTTAACGTCAACGTCAAAAATGTATACGTCATTTTGGAGGCGTTACTTCCAATTTTGTGGGACTTTTACCCGACATTGAGATGAAATGACATCTCCATCCCTGTCGCCCAATGAAACCAATAGGGATGGTCCGACTCGCACCGCTTTTTCTGGGCAGGGTTAGCTCCTCTCAGGAGTGTGCGGTCAGTTTCAGCCCTGCGTGGAAGCATCATGCAGCCCATCTATTTCTTCAAGCCCCGATGGGCGGGGGCGCGAATGGTTGGTTAGATTAATCCTACTGCTGCATGGCTTATATCATTAAACAATTGCTGCAGTTACATTAACATTACTGCTGCAGTGGTCGTTAACAAAAGCAATGCTACTGCAATTGCTTGTTACATTAACCCTACTGTTGCAGAGGTTGGCTACATAATATATACAACTGCAGTGGCTGCTTAAATTACTGTTGCAGTGGTTGGAAACATTAAACTACTGCAGTGGTCCGTTAAATTAATCTAACTGCTGAAGAGTGGTTGGTAAGAATAACCTTACTGCTGCAGTGTTTAGTTATATTAACCCTACTGTTGCAGTGGTTGGTTTTATAAAAACTGCTGCTGCAGTGGTTGGTTTCATAAACCCTGTTGCTGCAGGTTGGTTAGATCAAACTTGGTTTCATAGACCTATTACTGCAGCGCTTGGGTTCATATATCCTACTGCTGCGGTGGCTGGCTTCATTAACCTTACTGTTTAGGCGGTTGGTTACATAAATCCTACTGCTGCAGTGACTGGTTGCATAGAGGAAATTTGATTGTTTCAATGCAACAATTTATTTCACCGAATCCACACCCAAAGAAGCAGTTACACAAGTGGCGAACTTGAGCGTTCATGAGTGAAACAAGTAAACATCACGAAAACACACCTTTCTAATTTTGACCCCCTCGAACCCCACTTTTATATAGTAAAACTGGGGTTTACAGGGGTAAACCTTATTTTTCTTATTTCTGCTCTAAAATAAAGACTGTGGGTACTCGTTAGAACCGCCTCGATGAGGCGGTTCTGACGAATATCCACAATCTATATTTTGAGCAGAAATAAGAACAATATCACAATTTTTCACTTTAAAATTTTCGTTTTTTCGGCAATAAAGTTTACAATGTATTTGTATAGGCGTGTTTTCGTAATGACACTGAGGGTGCTTTTGAGAACTTTGGACAGCGTCTGGCAAAGCTTTCATCTGGTTAGTAGTGATATCAGGATTGAATATATTGGAGCCCGGCTATATATTGGAGAGTCGCTGATGAGGCCTAATTTGCCGAATCTAGCCAATCTGGCCCCGAATATTTGTACACGCGACAGTGCTCTATCTTGAGATTTATAGAACCAGCTGTTAAGGGTTCAGATATTTTCTTAAATGGATTTCTCACATCCTAAATTCCGAAGACCACTCTTGCAAATATAAGACTGGGGACTCCATTTAGTACTCAGGGGTAAGTAAATAGAAAAACAGGATCAGTCGCCGTCCTCTTTGGCGGCTGTTCAGTGTCTTTGCTATTTGCTAGAGCCCCTTAATTGTGACACTAGGTACTTCAAGCTTCACATCATGTCAACAAGTCAATGTAATGAACTCACCTCTAAACCCCATTTTATATAGATAAAACGGGGGTTTGCAGGGGTAAACATTATTTTTCTTATTTCTGCTTCAATACATATCATTACGGGTACTCGTTAGAACCGCTTCAATGAGGCGGCTGTAACCCACAACCTATATTTAGAGTACAAATCAGAAAAAATATCACAAATTTTCTTCAGATAAGTCACCATTTGAATCTATGTCGCACGGGTGTGTTATCGTAATGAAGCTGCAGAACTCCTGCTGATATATGACCATGGTGCTTGCATAAGTTGTCTCCCTTGGACAATATCGTACCACAAAATTATAACCTCCTTTAACCCACTTTCATATCGTAAAACTGCGATTTTAATATGTCACATTATCAGTTACATTACAAAAAACACGCCTATACAAATACATTGCAACCTTAATCGCCGAAAAAAATAAAAATCAAAGCACTGAGAGTACTGGTAGATCGATTGTCTTCAAGCGTAAAAAGGGCAAATAATCATGAACTGAGGGTTAAATTGTGTCATTAAAATCTTTTATTCTTGTTTTGAAGCAAAATTTCACAGTGAAGAGCTTGATCAGACGCTGCATTCAACAGCTTGGGATCTAGGTCTTCACTGTTTGCCAAGTCCACTCTATGATTCAATAATAACCATCTTTAGGCTTACACACCACTCTGACAATACTGCGGCTATTTTCTATATAAAAGTTATTCCGACAAGTCAGTTACAGTCACGTGATCTTCAGCACTGAACGGTTTTTATCCTTTGTAACTTTGAAGTCGATTGACAAATAATCGATTTAAACTTATTAAACCGCGTTACTTGTACGTCTATAAAGCCACACTATACAAATACATTGCACATTTGTAAAGACGAAAACAGTAACATTTTAAATGAAAAATTGTGATTTTTTTTCAGCTCAAAACATAGATTGTGGGTGCTCGTAAGGCGGTTCCTGCGAATATCCGCAATCTATGTTTTCGAACAAAAATGTGACAGATAATGTTAAACCCCCTAGACCCCAGTTTGCTCTATATAAAATGGGGTTTAGAGTGGTCTTCGATTCACGGACAATGTTTACCATGATCAGATGCCGCAATCAGGGTCTATACTTACTGTTTGCAGTTACACGAAACAGTCTAAGTACCAGATCGTTTTTACAGCCTACTATCTATGTGTGCTGTCAGTGCTTTGATTTATTTAATCTCAAAACATTTTCTGGAATGCACTCTTCCAACTCAAGTCGGGCACGTCCATTCTAGATAAATGGCAAGCGATTTATTGGAAAGGTCCCTCAGGACCTTTCCACAGTGTTTATGTGAAATTTGAAGCATTTTCGCTCCAGTGCAGACTTCTCGCTATAATTTGCTATTTGCAATCATATTCAACGTGAAGAAACAATGTGAACCAGTCAAAAATATGCAGGGATACTTCATTGTTCTATGTAGTGTGTCTATTTGGCGAAATGACCCATTAATGAAAGTTACCATTTACAAGTATGAGATTTCACAAAAAGCTTGCCTTACGCTAGCAAGCGGCACAACATATCTGTAATTGAATGTATCCTTATTCCAGCTTCCGCAAATTGTTGAATCGTCTGGCAACGTCCTTTTCGTATGCGTGACGCTGATTTGCAATATATTTGAACTGAGAAAAAGCGAAATAAAGATAAAGATTAAGATAAAGAAGCTTTATTTAACGTCGCATATCCGAAACAAATAACGCAAGCTTTTATTGCGACAAAGTATCCTTTAACAAATACTTGCCTGCCTTCTTTTATCTTCCAAACACTACCTCTGATAATGCGAGCGTCAGCCAAGGGAGCTCCAAGTACCATTTTGTACGCCTTTGGTATGGCGTGGCCGGGGATCGAACCCGCGACCTCCCATTCCCAAAGCAGACGCTCTACCACTGAGCTATCTTGGTCGGTATATACAAATGAGGATGGCCAGAAAAAGCGACATCACAGAAAACATGTTACCAATGGCACCAACAGGAAGAGCAAACCAAAATTTTTGATATACAGTAAGAATGCAACGGAAAGGAAAGTAATCAGCTGCCTCCTCTCCAACAAGAAAAAGGCGTTTTATTAGCCTTAGCGAAACAATTGCTGAGGCTGAAAGTCACTACAGTTTCTGTGTCAGTATAATCAGTTTTACTGACATGACGTTGCACTGACGTTGGTACGATGTTGCATAGACGTCATGTGCCCGCTGGGAAATAGCATAAGCTTTTATTGCGACAAACAAAATATCCTTTAACAAATACTTGCCTGCCTTCATTTATCTTCCTAGGACTACCCCTGATAATGCGAGCGTCAGCCAAGGTAGCTCCTACTACCATTTTGTACGCCTTTGGTATGGCGCGGCCGGGTATCGAACCCGCGACCTCCCATTCCCAAAGCAGACGCTCTACCACTGAGCTATCTTGGTCGGTATATACTAATGAAGATGGCCAGAAAAGGCGACATCACAGAAAACATAATACCAATGGCACCAACAGGAAGAGCAAACCAAAATATTTTATATACAGTAAGAATGCAACGGAAAGGAAAGTAATCAGCTGCCTCCTCTCCAACAAGAAAAAGGCGTTTTATTAGCCTTAGCGAAGCAATTGCTGAGGCTGAAAGTCACTACAGTTTCTGTGTCAGTATAATCAGTTGCATTGACGTTGCCTGCTAGGAATAACTTATCTTTCTTATGGGTGGCACGCATCCAATATACATATATATTGTTCCTTCTTAGTGTCGTTCAAACGCTTGACACGACCTACGTTTTATAACAAAAATAAGAAAACTAATGCAATCCCTGTAATCCCAACTTTATTGCGGTTACATGTAACATACTGATATCCAGTAACTGAAAACCACTACTCGAAATAATAGTAACAGGTACTCTGCGCGGAAATGGATTTGATTGCTCAGGCAGACTAAAGTTGTTGTTCAATGCTCGTATCTCAGTTAATGAGGGCGCCAAGGCAGGGTATAGTGTGTTGCACGTAGGTGTACAAGTTAGGCCACAGTCACATTTAGAGAACGGCATTGTGTAGGGGTCGAGGTCATCGGATGCGGGGATCGATGAGTTCGTCCCGGGAGCTTGGTGGTTCTAAAAGCAGCACTTCTGCATTGCCAAGCCGGTAGGAGATGCTGAGGGCTTGTACCAACATCTGGATCATTGTGCATTCATCCTGCCTGCTGGTTGGGAATAGGACTTGGAGCTGTGAATTGTATCGATTCCTGATCATTGCCTCCACTTCTGTTCTGCGACAAGTCTTCTTCCTGGACCACTAGCCGCGCGTTTCTGTATGGAAACTTGCAAAAGCATGCTTCATTTGCAGCCTTAGTCCGATGGCCAAACTCGCGCGGCCCCAAAAGAGAGCACCGTTGGCCTACTTTCTGCTCTCGAGCACAGTAGATAAATCGTGATCTGCAACCGGTTTGTCACTGATTACTCTACATTTTTGGCTCAATTTAGACATGCATTCAAAATTTCTAAAACTGGCAGTGTTTCACTTTACTCGGTAGGGCACAGGCAGTCCAACACGATTAACTCTTGTTTGACAGACTGTCGCGATTCGCCGCCAAGAAGCACATAAATGACGTCTCGCTGTGGAGCTATGGAGTTCTGTCCGCTCGACCCTGGCAGACGTAAAATGCCTTAGCTTGAACGAACGAACGTAGCAGTGTCATTATTATTCTCTGTTCAGCTCTTGAGCAGCTAATCCAGATCGATATCTCAACATGTCTGGATTTATGAAAGAGTACTTCCGGAGCCACTTGTGGCTTTCTTGAAGTCATGCCGACTTCATGGGATTCCTGAGGTGACCACAGGCCTTCAGCACCAGAGTGTCACTGTCGTTTGACGTTAGGATCTGCGCAGTCCAGCCCACAGCCAGAACCATGAAGGCAGCTCCAAGACTACGTCAAGCAGCACCGACAGCAGTCTAATGCCAGATTTCTAGCCTGGCCGAGGCAACATTTTCAGAAACTGAGTGCAGATACATATTAACAAGATCTTACCAGTGAGATTGTCTAATGCTTGATTTCTTTATAAATAGCCCCACGGAGGCAATTTTCAATTAACTTTCACCGCCGTATAAATTTCAAACCGTTAGAAATATTTTATACGATTTTTCGGCAAACAGATATATTTTGATAAGATATAGTCAACAATGTTGTTTAATACCTGATTTCTTTATATAAATGGCATTGCCAAGGCAAAATATTCACAAACTGATTGCAGGTACCAGTTTTATTTTGATAAGATTTGGCAAACAGATGTATATTGACAAGACCGTCTAATATGTTCTAGAAAGGGTTATCCTTTGGAAGCAAGGAATACACCGCAGAACTGGAAAATATGGAATGCACAGTTTTCTGGGCCAGACTAGCTAGTTTCGGCCAATTAGGCCTCATCAGTGACCAATTAGGCCTCATCATAATGCCTTATTTCTTCACAAGAAGCCAGGCCAAGGCGACAGTAGGATTATTATCCCCACACTTTAAAAAAAAAGTAGGGCTATTGTAATGGTATTCGTAGTCCGTTCGTCCGTCCGCCCGTTCGTACGTACATACGTCAGTACGTCTGTCCGTCCGTCCGTCCGTCTTGCCGGATAACTCATCCTAGACGGTTATAGATAGAAACTTGAAACTTTTGCAACTGATAGATCTTTGGTCTGGGGAGTGCATGACACTTTCGGAATTTTGATCACACCCTTAGGGGTGGGGCCCGCGGGGTTCAAAAATTAAAATTTCCAGAACAAGGTCGTGTAACATATCAAAGCGAACGGCATGATGAGTAGATTATGTAGTGGCGTGGGGATATGCGATGGCGTGCCATCGACTGCGCGATTCTAGTTTTGTTAAGTTTCTGCATGCAGAGAGATTGACAAGACCAAACAAATGAGTTTGTCTAAACGCTGATATCATTATAATTAGCCTCGCCGAGGCAAAAATTTCATTAACTGACATAGACGTTAAAACTTTCAACCCGCAAGAAATTTTTTTAATATGTTTTTGCAGGTAGATATATATTGACAAGATCTAATTAATTATAGTGTTTCATGCCAAATTTCTTGATATTGATAGCCTCTCCGGGGTAAAATAATAACAAACTGATTTTAGATATATTATCCGCAAGGTATATTTCAATAATTTTGGCATGAAGATGTATATTGGCATGCCCTAACCAATTTGTATAATGCAATATTTGTTTATATAAATAGCCTCGGCGAGGCAAATCTTTCACGAGCTGATGATGGACCCTAGGAATATTTTGATATTTTCCCCCGGCATGAAAAGAATGCTGAGATGTATGTAGTTTTCGTCCTGTGTCTGTTTTTCTTCCGTCTGTTTGTCCTTCTGTCTTTCTTGGCCCAAGAAATGATTGTTAACTGGTTTCTATAGAATCATTGCGATACAGTTTTTTCCGTCATACATTCTATCAATTTAACGCTCATTTCTTGAGAACAAATAGCTTTTTAAGTGGCTGTCACACAAAAAAGTGACACATAACGATCTGCCCTGTCTACGAAAAGTGATATATTGACTGTTTCGTGAGAACGCGTGGACGTCCATCAACACTTAACTTCAAAGCTTTGCTTTAATTCTAATATCTTGCTAATCACTTGTCTAATACATTTTATTTGGTATATCGTGTTTCTTTGGCATTGCCTTAAACATGAGTCGGTCACACTCCTGAGTCAAATGCCCGGTTTTGGCTAGCGCCAGTAATTAGGATATATAGCGATATTGGTAATTTCCAGATTTATTTTTTCCTTTAACATTGCAGTGTGAACTTATAATGCCTAACGGGTATTACTTTTAAATAGACACGTATAGTGTATTGTTCCAGTTATGTGGCTGCTGCTGCGACTGCTGACAGAAGGTCATGGTCGCATAAATTGAATGGTCATTGTATAGTTTTGGCATTCATCGTGTTGACTGGGGTTTTGTATGATATATTATAATTTACTGCAGATAATGTATAGTTACAGTCACGTGGCTGCTGCTCCAGCTGACACAGAACTTTGCGTTATATTCATGTTAATTGTTTATGTAAAACATTTGATCTCTATGTTTTATGTTATTGGAAGTCGATATGTGGTATTACTTGACAGCTGACAAAGTACAGTAACACTGATTTGACTTCTGCTACCAAGATCAGACACTTTGAACTTTGACTGAGATAGTCATGTTAAAGTTTTTGTATTGTTGTGGGTTTCAACCTACGATTAGGGTGGATATGTAGACACTTTTAATGGTGCAGAAAAGATACTGCTGTCAGCAGATCAAGGTCAAAAACTTACTATTTAGAAATTGAGATCAAGGTCATAAACTTAAAAATTGTGCTTTGCAATACATGGTTGCATCTGCCGATGGTATCCATGACCCCGTGGCCACTTTCTCTATTTTTCCCTTGCCTTTCGCTGACAAGAAGAATGGCAGCTATTGGTGAAGTTGCCAATTCTACCACTGATTTGTTTTGAGGTCTCAGCTAAAACGAAGGAACAGGAGATGCAAATTATACAACTTTAGAATTTCTGATCTTAGTTTTAAGTATCCCTGCTATTGAAAAATATAAGCGATTCACCAAATGACAGTGGTATTTGATCATTCTTGATTTTAAGGTTCTAAAGCGAATAGTTAAGGGTTGGTCATGTTTACAAAAGACAAACGTTACGCACGTTTATTATTATTATTATTATTATCATTATTATTATTATTATTATTATTATGTTTATTAGTATTATCATTACTATTGTGATAATGCTCTGTTCATTCTGCTAACTAGAAAGCAGCAGACCTTTCCTTTGGATTCTTTTTAAAGAAGCCAACTTGTATAGAAAACACTGGTTGCATGGCTCCACTGACCAGGGTTGAAAGGGATGACCTTTCCGCAAGAAGATGTGTGATCGAGACATGACCTTGAAGTTAAAAAAGTATTTCATTCTCTTTTTTTCTAGCCGTAGGTCCTACAGCAGTCTGGTTAAATTGACAGAACTTTACTTAAACACCAGCACTATCATAATCAAACAATGACAGCTGAGCAGACAACGCTTTCCGATCTATTCAGTGTATGATAAACCTATCCAGATTCTATAGATAGTCATCTTGCGCAATACTCTGACCTACAATTGTCACTTCGATAAAAATAGAATGGCTATTTTCTATTAATAAATATAACAGTGGGTTTTCCAAATCAGTGATGGTCACGTGGACAATTGCAGGAATGGAAATTGTGTGGTATGTAACTTAAGATCGATTGTCGATAACAATCGATCTAAAAATGAGATGAATAATTTTGATATTTTTCTTAGTTCTGCTCAAAATATAGATTTTGGGTACTCGTTAGAACTCTCTCATTGAGGCGGTTCTCAAAATATTGATTGTGGGTACTCGTAAGAGCCGCATCATTGAGGCGGTTCTAACGGGTACCCACAAGCTATATTTTAGAGCAGAAATAAGAAAAATAAGGTTTACCCCTGCAAACCTCAGTTTTACTATATAAAAGTGGGTTCAAGGGGTCAAAATTATATAGGCGTGTTTTCATGTTTTTGTTTGATTTGAGGTTTAACGTCCCCGTCAACACTTTAAAGGTCATTTTGGAGACGTTGCTTCCAATTTTATGGGACTTTTACCCGACATTGAGATGAAATGACATCTCAAGCCCTGTCGCCCAATGAAACCAATAGGGTTTATTAGCATGGACGGTCCGCCTCGCACCGCGGTTCCTGGACAGGCTTAGATCCCGGAAGCGGTTTACCAGTAATAGTGTGCGGGCCGGATTCAGCTCTGCGTGGAAGCATCATGCAGCCCATATATTTCTTCAAGCCCCTATGGGCGGGGGCGTGTTTTCATGATGTTTTGATTTTTGAGGGGGAACTTGGGATCATATTCCCCGCCTGAAAACCATATTTGCCCTCGCAGTCAGGTGAGGGCAAATATGGTTTTCAGGCGGGGAATAAGAGCCCATGTTCCTCGTTAAGAATCAAGCATTTTCACGGTTGTCCAAACAATTTTTAGCGGACATCGTGAGAAGTACATGCTTATATGTGTGACGCCATCAATCGCGCCATTATGCACGTATTAAAGAAAATAATGAAATGAGATACCGAAAGAAAAGTTTTCATTTATTCATTTATTGGCTGCAAATTAGTCCAGTGCTTTTATTTCTTATCGGCTATGCAGTAGGTGCAAGATGGGGCCATCGCAATCAAGCGAAAGCAAGCCCGAGAGGGCAATATATTTTGTGCTCACGGGGTATATTGAAAATAATTACCCTTGCGCCGTCCAATCAAAAGCCTGCAGATTTCTTTGCAGTATAACAAGAAAAGTTATGCAGATAACTAGGAAAAGAACTCATAGAAGGTCGACGCTTCTTACACTTTAGAGGAACGATCCGCGAAAATGTGGATTCCATTTAATACATTTGCGTGACAGTCACGCGTGACTTGAGATGGAATACTGATAAAAGCCGCTAACAGAACAGTTTGTTTCTTTATTAGTGTCCTCAGGATGTAAAAGAAGCACCATATAAAGGTTTTCTTAGATTGTTAGAATCTGGTGGTTGTGTCTGGGACAAGGAAGCGGTCCTTCAAGAAGAAATTGATAAAAAAAAAAGTTCAGAATATGGCTTCTTAATTTTTAACGAGCAATTACTGCTTCGATGGTTGATGGTTTGATCATTCAAATTTAACACCCCCCCCCCCAAACCTCACACACACACACACACACACACACACACACACACACACACACACACACACACACACACACACACACACACACACACACACACACACACACAGAGAGAAATAAAGCAAATTCTTCTGATACTGAGGCTCCGTTTTGGGATTTACATCTATCTATTGTAGATATGTCTGTTTCTTGCAAATTTATGATAAACGAGATGACTTTGATTTTGAGATTGTACATTTTCCTTTTTGGATGGTGATGTTTATCGTGCGCAATCCTACGGCGTTTATATTTCGCAATTAATTCTATTAGCCAGAGTGTGTAGTCATGTACTGACTTCAACACTCGTAATAAATTGTTAACTTCTAAACTTCTTAATCAGGGTTATCGGTACCATAAACTACGCAAAATTTTACAGACGTCATTCTGCTTTAATTTCAAAATTCAATATTGGACTTAAACTCTTCTGCAACAAGGTCTATCGGAACCCGAATTTTATGGTGACTTCGTATATAAATTGAGCAAAATATATTACCGCAATGACTTCAGCACCCAATTTCGTAAAATCATTCTTCGATATAGAAAGATTGGTTACAACATAACTGTAATACGACAACTGCATGCATGGCTGTTAACCCAATCACGGTTGACAACTTTGCTTCCCTCTTTAATTGCACGCCGGCGGGTCAGGCCACAGATTCTATGACGGTTCCAGCGTAAAGGCTTACGGAGAATTAAAGAGATCTAATTCTATGTAATGTTGGTTGGTGCCTGATGCTCTGTCTCTTGTCGGGCCCATCGGAGTCTAATTGTTGGTTTGCTATTGCTCCAGCATTTCAGTGTTTTCTTGCTGCCGAGTCCTCAACGTTGTTTCATCTCTGTGGTTGTTTGATTATTTGTGTTCACGGAGATGTTGCACTGGTAATTTAGAAGGCCATCGTGCGGACTGAACAAATTATTTGTCTGAATGGCGACGGAAGTAAGGGCGAGGATTTTGTTTTATTTGATTTGAGGTTTAACGTCCCTGTCAGCACTATATAGGTCATCTTGGAGACGTTGCTTCCAATTTTGTGGGACTTTTACCCGACATTGAGATGAAATGACATCTCAAGCCCTCCGCCCAATGAAACCAATAGGGTTTATAAGCATGGACGGGCCGACTCACACCGCTTCGCCTGGGCAGGTTTAGATCCTCTAAGCGGTTTACCAGTACTCGTGTGCGGGTCGGTTTCAGCTCTGCGTGGAAGCATTATGCAGCCCATCTATTTAATTTCATCGATCTATACTATAGTTT
This sequence comes from Lucinisca nassula, assembly GCA_963580285.1. Classification (NCBI taxonomy): domain Eukaryota; kingdom Metazoa; phylum Mollusca; class Bivalvia; order Lucinida; family Lucinidae; genus Lucinisca; species Lucinisca nassula. The sequence goes on from CAUZLF010000558.1 coordinate 170,077, forward strand.
ACTGAACACTACGTCATACGGACTAGTCCATCGGAAACCGTTTTGTAGGGGTTAAGTATAGATCGATGACTGTTTACTGAACACTACGTCATACGGACTAGTCCATCGGAAACCGTTTTGTAGGGGTCACCAACTTTTCCCTCGCTTAATTCACAAAATCTTTGCTATATATTATCCTGATATGACATCGTTGAAGGTATACGATATGGCGGTATTGGTTAGAAACATAAACTTTAACGACCTAGTTACCCAAAGGTCGTAGGTTCGAATCTGAAATTTTGAATAACATTTTTATTTTTCGTTCTTTTTTTTCCTTTAATACACAGTTTTATGCAGCCTGTGGCAAGAAATGTTCAAGCCTGAGCTTTTGGAACTTTGCAAACGAAATAAACCAGCTCCTCCTTATCGAGTTGACCAGCTTTTGAAGAGACACGGGCACAAAATTATGCGGCTTTCACCATACCATCCTGATCTGATTGCCAAAAAGATGATATAGGGAAATTTGAAAGGCTATGTTGGCCAATGAAATTTTCAGCTTCGCGTGGCTGATATAAAGGCTCTGATCGAAGAAGGCATTGGAAGCATTGTTGAAAAAGAATGGTCTGCTTGCTTAACACATGTCGAAAAGGCTGAACAGGACTATTGTTTTGTTTGATTTGAGGTTTAACGTCCCCGTCAACACTGTATTGGTCATTTTGGAGACGTTTCTTCCAATTTTGTGGAACTTTTACCAGACATTGAGATGAAATGACATCCCAAGCCCAATGAAACCATTAGGGTTTATAAGCATGAACGGGCCGACTCGCACCGCTTTGCCTGGGCAGGCTTAGGAGGCCTTCATGCGGACTGAACAAATTATTTGTCTTAATCGCGACGGAAGTAAGGGCGAGGATTGTGGCTACGTAAAATCGATTTAAGCCCCCCAGTGGAATTCGTTTCCGCTGACCGTTCCAAGGCGGTTCTTCTGCATGTCGCGGTTTATTTTTGTTATGCTTTGTCTTTGGGTGTTTGTGTCACTTATATTATTCTATTTTGGATAGCCTATTGGCCATTTTGTGGGAAAATAACGGTCCTTTTGGCTTTCCGCTGTTGGTGTTTCCATTGGAGTTTGTTGTTTCATGTTTGTGTTTCTTTCCCTTGGGTGTCTCTGATTGGAGCTGTGAGTTACTTGTATCGACTCCTGATCATTGCCTCCACTTCTTTTTTTTAGATCCCCTAAGCAGTTTACCAGTGCTCGTGTGGTTGGTTTCAGCTCTGCGTGGAAGCATCGTGCAGCCCATCTTCAAATATGTTCTATAAAAGGGTTATCCTTTAGAAGCAAGGAATACATCACAGAAATGGAAAATATGAAGTGTACATGTTTTCTGGGCAAGACTAGCTAGTTTCGGCCAATAAGGCCTCATCAGTGACCTTCAAATATTTTCAAAATTCAACAATGGAATCAATGATCCCAAAGGACAAGAAAATATAAACTACACTATGATGTAGGGAGACTTTTTACGGCCGCCACACATTCCCAGACACCAGCTGTAGTGACGTCAAATATGTTCTATAAAAGGATTATCCTTTGGAAGCAAGGAATACATCACAGAAATGGAAAATATGAAGTGTACATGTTTTCTGGGCCAGACTAGCTAGTTTCGGCCAATAAGGCCTCATCAGTGACCCTCAAATATTTTCAAAATTCAACAATGGAATCAATGATCCCAAAGGACAAGAAAATATAAACTACACTATGATGTAGGGCAGGGAGTCTTTTAACGTCCGCCACACATTCCCAGACACCAGCTGTAGTGACGTCAAATATGTTCTATAAAATGGTTATCCTTTGGAAGCCAGGAAAATATAAACCACACTATGATGTACCCATGGGCGGGGCCTGAACAAGACAATTGTAAAAGTGACATCACTGTTGAAATGGAACGAATCATTAACCACATGGACTCTGACAGTGACGTTAGAGATTACATAGACTGCTTCTGAGGGTGATGAATCTACCGACACTGTCGAACAATCAAAACTGTTTTTGTAATCCAATTTCGAAATATGAAATTCTAAAATTATGAAATTCAAGTTAATATGAATCGCTGAAATTTGAAAATAATGAATTACATACTAAAATTAAAAACAAAACAAAAACAACAAAAAAAAAATCAGGAAAAATATAATACACACAAAAAAGTTTTAAAATAATTACATCGTCCGAGGGTCTCTTCGACCCCTCGCCGTCACCACCCAGAGGATTTTTGTGATTCTGAGCTGTAACCGTAACCACTCGGCTATTTGTTATTCACGAGCATTTTTGCGCACAGTAAACCTAAATTTAAAACGATGCCTACTATCAAATTATTGCGTAAGGTATTTGTTTTTAAGTTTTCAGTTCTTCTCGACAATTTTGACATATTTTTATGCCCCCGCATCATATGATGCCGGGGGCATATAGTTTTTCGGTTTTCCGTACGTGCGTACATGTGTACGTCCGTCTGTACGTGTGTGTGTACGTATGTACGTACGTACGTACGTGATCCTGTAACCTCAGGACAGGTACAGCCTGAACTTTTAGAACTCATATTTTCCTAACCATTTGATGGAACTGGTTCATCTTTGGTTTGATGATAGATATTGGTCCAAAGTTTTATTAAGCAATACCCCCACCCATGCCTGTGACCTCAAGGTCAAGGTCACAGACTTAGAAATTTTCAATGTTAAAGACTCAGGTTAAGGTTTTTGTAGCAGGTAGACTTGAACATTTTAGAACTCATATTTTCCAAACTGGTTCATATTTGGTATGATTATAGATATAGGTCCAAAGTTTATTCAGCAATACCCCCACCCATGCCCATGGCCTCAAGGTCAAGGTCATGGACTTAGAAATTGTCCATGTTAAAGACTCCAGTTAAGGTATTTGTACCTTGTAGAACCTGAACTTTTATGATGGCTTTGGTTCATATGATAATAGATATAGGTACAATGTTTTATTCAGCTATACTCGCACCCATGCCTATGACCTCAAGGTCAAGGTCACAGGCTTAGACAATTTTAATGTTAAAGATTTTAAAGAGCTCAAATTTTCCAAACTATAGTATGGATTTGGCTTATGTATGCTATGATGATAGATACAGGTCCAAATGTTTATTTGGCAATATCCCCACTCATGCCTACGGCTTCAAGGTCAAGGTCACAGACTTAGAAATTTTTAATTAGATATTTTAAGAGTTGATATTTTCCAAATCGTGCGATGGATTGAGTTGATTTTTGGTATGATGTTAGATACCTGTCCATTTTATTCAGCGATACCCCCACCCATCCCATGAGCTCAAGGTCAAGGTCACAGACTTAAAATTTTTTAATTATCCCCTCGCACAACATAGCTCCAGCGTCTATATTTCTTCACTGATTTCAATATAACTTCACACAAATGTTCCTTATGACAATATCTCGAGCGAGTTTGACTTTCAAGGTCATGACCTCAAGGTCAAGGTCACTGTGGCTTTTTTTAAGAAAAACTTTGTCATCGCTCTAGCGCCTACATTTCTTCACCAATTTCAATACAACTTCACACAAATGTTCCTTATGACAATACCTTAAACGAGTTTGACTTTCTAGGTCAAGGTCACTGTGGCTATTTTTAGAAAAACTTTGTCATTGCTCTAGCGCTTACATTTTTTCACCAATTTCAATATTACTTCACCCAAATGTTCCTTATGACAATATCTCTAGCAGGTTCCACTTTCAAGGTCAAGGTCACTGTGGCTATTTTTAGAAAAACTTTGTCATCGCTCTAGCGCTTACAATTCTTCACCGATTTCAATATAACTTCACACAAATGTTCCTTATGACAATATCTCAAGTGATTTCGACTTTCAAGGTCAAGGTCACTGTGGCTATTTTTATAAAAACTTTGTCATCCCTCTAGCGACTACATTTCTTCACTGTTTTAAATATAACTTCACACAAATGTTCCTTATGTCAATACCTAGAGCGAGTTTGACTTTCAAAGTCAAGGTCACTGTGGCTATTTTTAGAAAAACTTTGTCATTGCTCTAGCGCTTACATTTTTTCACCAATTTCAATAAAACTTCTCACAAATGTTCCTGATGACAAGGTCACACACTTAGGAAATTTTGTTGCAACATGGATTTTCGGGGTGAGGCGGGGCCCTTGGCGGGGGCATCTGTGTCGTCTGGACACATTTCTAGTTTTTTTTTCTATCTTTTATAATTCACACAATGTGTTCTATTGTTGCGCCTGAGAATGAGTTTCAGCTTTTATTAAAGAAGTTTGCATTCACTGGTGACATTGTCATCCCTAGATAACGGTATTAGATGGACCGGCCCGTGTGACGTAATGTTCAGTAAACATTCATCGACCTATAAGTCCATTTGACAATGATTGTCAGGTGAAATAATAAATATTCAAATACATGTGAAACACTATATAAATAGATATGCAATTACGACACACTTTACATTCGAATGGCCAGATAGAGGCTCACTACAAACATGGAGCCTCTAGAAAGGTCTTAGTCCTTTCGGCCATCAGTTTATAGGTCAGTCATTTGAAAATTCGATTGGAAGACAAGTTCAGATGGGACCTCTAGTGGATGGGGGAACGGATGTTTGTCCCCGTCATTCGGGTGAAATGACCACGTTGGCCGCTACGCCCATGTATGGTCAAACACTTTGAAACTCATCTTGTCTTGAATCAAACTGTCAGCGGTATTTGAAATTGGTATGCAGCATTAAAGGCTGTGACTCCGCATAGTTTCGTTTGCAAATGAAGATCAGCCTCATGGGAGACTGGGTCGTTGTGGCATGGATGGATAGATGGATAAGGATGAGGATGATAAAAAGGATGAGGATGGCTGGCTGGATGAATGCTGCATGTATGTATGTATGTACATGTATGTATGTATGTATGTATGTATGTATGTATGTATGTATGTATGTATGTATGTATGTATGTATGTATGTATGTATGTATGTATGTATGTATATATGTATGTATGTATGTATGTATGTATGTATGTATGTATGTATGTATGTATGTATGTATGTATGTATGTATGTATCGCGTTCGAGCAATAGTATTTAACTTTTTATATTTTTTTTTATGGATTTGGAAATTACTTGGCAGAAATATTAACCATTACCAGACGATGTGTCGCGCGTAAGGCCCAGGACGGTTCCTTCAAGGTAGGGGTCGTTCTTAGAGGTCAAAGGGGTAAAAAAACGATTGTTTTCGAGTCCGGACAAAAACTTTCTTATGCCTGGATGGATTTCCAAATAACGTTAATGATAATCATTAGACGATGTGTCACACGAATGGCCCAAGTCGGTACTTCCAAAGTCATGGTCCTACTTAGAAGTCAAAGGTCAATAAGGTGTTTTATCATGTCCGATCAATAACTTATTATTATTATTTTTAAAATTACATGACAGAAATGTAAAACCATCATAAGGCGATGTGTCGCGCGCAAGACTTATGTCAAAGTCATACTTAGAGGTCAAATGTCAAATAAAAGGCATTTTCCGTTTCCAGTCGGTAACATTCGTTTTTGTGAACCAACCTTAGAAGATTTTTGTGGATAGATGCCACCAAGGACAAGGTCATCTTTGGGGGTCAAAAAGCAAAAAAGGTCTTTTTGAGTCCTGTCAATTACTTTCGTATTCCTGCATGGAGTTTAAAATCACCTGGCCAAAATGTTAATCATTATCAGATGATGTGGCATACGTAACACTCAGGTCTGTAGTTCAAAGGTGAGGTCATAAATGTTTTCCTTACACAGACTATACATACCACTCATTTCTATGTCAAATGTCATATGGCGGGGCATCCGTGTCCTATGGACGCAATTCTAGTTTCTTTCTTCTTTTTCTCTGTCCCATCATTCCATCTTTCGATGGTACCTTTCTCGGAAGACGGCTTAAAGTGAACGGCTCTACTAGGCTCGGCCGTTCAACACCGGTTCTTTTAACGGCGGGGGTGGGGGTGCGATCTCACATCAGTACTTCAGTACTTGTAGCTGGCCGGCCCGACGAGGCCTTAACCACAAGGCATGGCATTCACTGTCGTAACAAATTAATTATCACTGTTTCGCTCACCTTCGAACGAATCAGATAGAGAGAGAGAGAGAGAGAGAGAGAGAGAGAGAGAGAAGGCCAAAAAAGGCATTGTTTGTTTGTTTGATTTGAGGTTTAACGTCCCCGTCAACACTGTAAAGGTCACGTTGCTTCCAATTTTGTGGGACTCATACACGACATACAGACGAATTGACATCTCAAGCCCTGCCGCCCAATGAAGCCAATAGGGTTTATGAGCATGGACGGGCCGACTGGCACCGTTTTGCCTGGACAGGCTTTGATCCCCTTAGCGGTTTACCAGTACACGTGTGCGGGTCGGTTTCAGCTCTGCGTGGAAGCATCATTCACCCATATATTTCTTCAAGTCCCGATGAGCGGGGGCCGAAAAAAGACTCTGTACTTTGAATTTGAGAATAAAGTTGCACTGGTATATACATATGTCTCTTGAGAGAATTTCTGCAGCTCCTACGCCAGTTCAGCCCCCGCCCATCGGGGCCTGAATAAATAGATGGGCTGCACAATGTTTCCACGCAGAGCTGATACCGACCCGCACACGAGTACTTGTGAACCGCTTAGAAGATCTAACCCTGCCCAGGCAAAGCGATGCGAGTCGGCATGTCCATGCTTATAAACCTTATTGGTATCATTGGGTGCCAGGGCTTGAGATATCATTTCATCTCAAGGTCGGGTGAAAGTTTCCAAAAATTGTAAGCAACGTCTCGAAAATGACCTTTACAGTATTGACGGGGACGTTAAATCTCAAAACAAACAAACAAACAAACAAATCATACGCCAGTCTGTGGCAGTCCTATAAGTTTAAACTATACAAGAATGCAGTCTGATGAACAACCAAATTCCCCGCCTCCTTTTGTATCAGGGCTCAACCTTGTGACATTGACCTTGAGTTGGCATGGTTTATTTATGGGTACTGCACATAAGCTCACTGAGGGGGTATATTTCACAAAAATTTAACGAAAATCCTTCCATGGGTAAATGAGATATGGAACGGACACAAACTACCAAGTTTAAAACTCGTGACATTCACCTGTGACCTCGACCATAAGTCGGCATGGTTTATTTATGGGTTCTGTACATCAGCTCACTGAGAGTGATATTTGATGAAAGTTTAATGAACATCCTTCCAGGGGTAAAGGAGATATGGAACGCACACAGAATTCGACGTGTCAAACTCTTGACCTTCAACTGTGACCTTGACCGTGAGTCGGCATGATTTATTTATGTGTTCAGCACATCAGCTCACTAAGGGGGACATTTGACCAAAGTTTAATGAATATCCTTTCAAGGGTAAAGGAGATATGAAACGGACACAAAATTCAAAGTTTCAAACTCGTGGCCTTCCAATGTGACCTTGCCCTTGAGTCGGTATGGTTTATTTACGAGTTCTGCACATCAGCTCACTGAGGGGGGATAATTGACCAGAGTTTGATGAGAATCATTGCAGGGGTAAAGGAGACATGGAACGGACATAAAACTCAAAGTTTCAAACTCTTAACCTACCTTCAGATATTACCTTGACCTTGAGTCAGCATGGTTTATTTATGACCCATGTATACCAGCTCACTCAAAAGAATATCTGACCAAAGTTTAATGAAAATCCTTCCAAGGGTAAAGGAGATATGGAACGGACACAACATTCAAAAAAGTTTCAAAGTTGTGACCTTAAACTGTGACCTTGACCTTGAGTCGGCATGGTTCATTTTGGAGTTCTGCACATCAGCTCAATAAGACGAATAATTGACCAAAGTTTAATGAAAATCTGTCAGTGGGTTCAGGAGATATGGAGCGGACAAGAAAGTGTTACGGACAGACAGATGGACAGATGGACGGACGGACAGACGAAGGCCATTCCTATAATCCCCGTTCCGCTTCACGGCGGGGGATAGAAATGCGATGTACTGTCAACAGTGGTCAAAAAGAATTATACCGATATCAGAAGTGGTGTCACAGCTAATGATTTGCCATGAAGTGATCGTGCAAATAAACCATATACGCCCTTGTAATTTACAAGAGCAGTAACCACTTCTATATATGATTTAAATTGGTGTGCCGAACCTGTCAAAATGTCTTAGTTTGGATTTTGCAATTTTCTCCAAATAATCACAGCCTTTCCTGGTTGGGAAACATCAATAGCGGAAAGCCAAAAGGACAGTTACTTTCCCACAAAATGGCCAATTGACTATCCAAAACAAAATAATATAAGCGACACACACTCAAAGACAAACCATGACAAAAATAAACCGCAAAAGAAGAACCGCATTGGAACGGTCAGTGAAACGAATTACACTGGTGGGCTTAAATCGATTTTACGTGGCCATAATCATCGCCCTTATTTCCGTCGCGATTTAGACAAATAATTTGTTCAGTCCGCATGAAGGCCTCCTAACTCATCAGTGCAACGTCTCCGTGAACACAAAAATCAAATAACCACAGAGATGAAACAACGGTCCAGCGTAAAGGCTTACTGAGAATTAGTGAGTATCTAATTTTATGTAATGTTGGTTGGTGCTTGGCAGCCAGAAACCACTGAAATGCTGGAGCAAAAGAGGACCAACATTTAGACTCCGATGGGCCCGACCAGAGACAGAGAATCAGGCACCAACCAACATTACATAAAATTAGACACCCACTTATTCTCAGTAAGCCTTTACGCTGGAATCGTCATAGAACATGAGGCCTGACCCACCGGCGTGCAATTTAAGAGGGAAGCAAAGTTGTCAACCGTGATTGGGTTAGCTATCATGCATGCATTCTGTCGTATAACATTTATGTTGTTCCCTGTTTTTTATATCGAATAATTATTTTACGAAATTGGGTGCTGAAATTATCGCATTTATATATTTTTCTGAATTTATATACTAAGTCACCATAAAATTCGGGCTCCGATAGACCTTGTTGCAGAAAAGATTAATTTTGAAAATAAATCGGAATATCGACTAGAAAATTTCGACAAGGCTTTGCGTAGTTTATGATACCGATAACACTGGTTAAGAAGTTTAGCCGTTAATAATTTATTGCGAGTGTTGAAGTCAGTAACATGACTAGACACTCTGGAAAATCGAATTAATTGCGAAATATAAACGCCATAGGATGCTGCATGAGGAACATCACCATCCAAGAGAGGAAATTTTACAATCTCAAAATCAAAATCATCCGTTTATCATAAATTTTGCATGAAACAAACCCATCTACAACAGACAGATGTAAATCCCAAAATATCAAAAGAATTTACTTTATTTACCTAAAGTTCTGGGGGTGGGGGTGGGTAAATTTGACTAATCAAACCATCGAAATAGGTATTGTCAATATTTAAAAAATCATCCAAATATCTAGAAGTCGAGCTAAAGGCTTCAATGATTTCAGATTGATTTTCATCGGAAAATGACATCATGAAGTCTCGTTCATAACAAAACAAGAACAGGTGAGCCACAAGGGGTGCGCAATTTGTGCCCATCGGAATACCCACAATTGTCAACATAACTTAGTATCAAATCTTATGTAAATATTGTCAGGTGGAAAGGTGATGGTACACATACTTTCTGACACGGCCATAAAGTATTATTTTTATGCTCTTCAGAAGTGAAAAAAGCATTTCTTACATTACACGCAAGATAGAGGGAGTCTTCCCTATGAAATGTCCATTCAGTTAAATCATTTTGTTTTGTTTTATAAGATTGTGAGGAAGTGTAATGTAAAGGATGGAAATTTCATAAGTAGACAGACTTGAAGCACGAAAACGTCTGGATTTCAATTTATTTAAAACTTCATGCACTGATGAGATAGGAGGCCTTCATGCGAACTGAACAAATTATTTGTCTAACTCGTGACGGAAGTAAGAGCGAGGATTGTGGCCACGTAAAATAGATTTAAGCCCCCCCCCCCTCCCCGAGTGGAATTCGTTGAGCTGACCGTTCCAAAGCGGTTCTTCGGTCGCGGTTTATTTTTGTTATGGTTTGTCTTTGGGTGTTTGTGTCGCTTATATTATTTAATTTTGGATAACCTATTGGCCATTTTGTGGGAAAGTAACTGTCCTTTTGGCTTTCCGCTATTGATGTTTCCGTTAGGGTCTGTTGTTTCATGTTTGTGGTTCTTTCCCTTTGGTGTCTCTGATGGGAGCTGTGGGTTAATTGTATCGATTCCTGATCATTGCCTCCACCTCTATTTTGCATTAGAATTTTTATAGACCAAAATAGATTTCTCCCTGATCTTACAAAGACTTTGTCGCAATATTTAATCACATGTTTTTGATGGCAGTAAAACATTTAGTTAATAATTTGGAAAGTTCAGTGGTGGTACAAGATCTTGAATTTGCAAAAAAACGTGCTTTGTATAGTCCTGTAGGAAGTTTAGGCAAACAATTTAACGTTGGGAGCTAGTCTTGGCCTTCTGTAACATATACAGGAAACTTGGTGGCTGAACGACAAATATGGTCATCAACTAAAGCCCTCTCTACAGCCAAAGGGGCAGTTCATAGGTCTTAGTACCACCAAGTTCTTGCTGAAGAGTGTTAACATAGTAGAGCCGTCAAACAACGACCACATTGTTAGCGGCCTAGTCTGCTGGAGCCAAAACAAACTTCTAAT
>CAUZLF010000559.1:0-18956 GCA_963580285.1 Lucinisca nassula
GATGCGAAAGTTATTCCACATCGGTGTAGATGGAGCAGAATGGATGCTCGTGAATTCTATGCATCACGGTGCACAGTCTGTGGTCAAACGGGAGGGAGCAGTGTCGGAGAAGTTCGAGGTTAAGCAGGGGGTAAGACAGGGCGGTATACTGAGCACGGACCTATATAAAGTGTATGGAAATGGATTATTGGACAAGCTTACTCTATCAGGAGAGGGATGTCACATTGGTGAGGTTTGTACCGTCGCCCCGACAGTGGCGGATGACATGGCAGTCGCAGCATCAAGTTTATCATCTCTATAGAAAATCGTGTCTTCATCAGTCGACTTCAGTCAGATGGAAAGATACCTGTTGCAGCCTGTTAAGAGCGTCATATTAGCTATCCTGACTTCCTGAGCCAGTGCAAGAATCACCAGGCACTGAAGGGGGAAGATATTACCATAACTATGAATGGAGAGAAAATGCCAGTGGTGAAGGAGGCTATGCATATGGGTATCTTAAGATCGGAGGACAGTCAAGAGTCTGCTGTGTCGCACAACATTGAGAAAGCTAGACGTGTTGTATATAGCCTTATGGCAGCCGGGTTCCACGGTAATAACGGACTAGACCCAGAAACCTCAATCCACTTATTACAGATATACGTTGTCCCAGTCCTCGTCTATGGTCTGGAGGTTCTCCTCCCTAGGAGGACACTGTTAGAGAGGCTCGATAGACTACACAAAAAGTTCCTGAAAATGATTTTGTCGCTCCCGGATACAGTTGCGGACTCTGCTGTATATTTGCTGTCGGGTTCAACCCCTGTAGAGTGTATAGTCCATAAGAGGGCCCTGACTCTATACGGCAACATTTGTCGTCTTGATGACAAAGCAACAGAGAAGCAACTTTGGCAGTGAAAGGGTACAGTGGAAGCAGCTGGTTTGTTGAGGTCAGGAAGCTGATGATTAGGTATGGGCTGCTCCCTGCCTCGAACATCTTGAATGAACCGCCCTCAAAATACAGATGGAAATGGATGGTTAGGCAGAAGGTTGACTGCTACTGGTCTGAGTATATCAAGAGGCAGGCTATCCTATATTCGAGTCTTCTGTTTATGCATGTGGATGGGTATTATCCAGGGAACAAGCACCCCTCAGTACAGTCGGTAACAGGTGCAAGGGACATCCCAAGGGTTGGTATCAAGACAAAGCTGATCACTGGGACCTATATTCTACAAGTGAATAGGACCATCTTCAACCAGAATGAAGTAACCCAAACCTGCTTGTTGTGTCAGCAAGATGACGAAACTATAGACCATTTCATTCTGCATTGTTCGGCGTTAGCAGCGGTCAGAGAACCGGTACTGAAAGGGATGGTGGAAATGTTTGTAGATCTATTCAACCGACAGCCAGATTCAGAGGACTTGCTCCAGTTTATCCTGGATAGTGGAGCTTTGCTCACAGGGGAAAACGCCAATTACTCGCAACCACGGGTAGATATAGAGAAAGCCAGCAGGTGCCTGTGCCAAAGATTACATATTGAGCGTTACAAAAGACTCACATATCCCGAATAAGAAAAAGAGGGCTACTAAAGTGTAGGGGAAGTGGCCGCAGCACAAGCCCGTAGAAGTGAACAATTTTTTTTATCAAGTACTTTTAGCTGTAAATAGAATGACAGAAGAAACCAGTCATCTTAGTCCCTGTATATACACCCAAGAAGATCCAACTCCAAGTGGAGTGTGTGCCTCAATTGGCAGAACTTATACACAGAACAAGAACATGGCTTGAGAAACATTTTAGCATTTCAACTGTTGACAAATGTAACAGAAATTTGACCATGTTTAATGGCAGTTTTAATAATATAAGGAATTAATATTATTTTGATGAGTAAATATGCTAGCAAGAGTATGTAAAGAATTGGTCTGGTCCAAAATCCTGATATTTTTGCACAGATTTGCAGTTTGTATGAATATATATTAACAGAAATGTAATCAAACTGTAATCAGAAAATAATCATGATTACAGGCCAAAATATGGAATTGATTAAATTGAATTACTTGTAATCAGAAAATTGTCTTATTACAGGTTACATCAGATTACTTAGTAATATGTAATAAATTACAGCTGATTATGATTACAGATTACAACTAGACAAAGTGCCCAGTGGGGCACGTATACCCCCGGCCAGTGCCATCGCCTGAGTTGAAAATGGCAATAGCAAAAGGTTCTTTGCATATACAGGCCACATTCGATACAAGTAGTCATACTGGTTGTTGCTACCAAATTTTAAGTCTCTATGTACAGTAGTTATTGAGAAATCTTTGACACAAAATAATAAAAATATACACTATTAAACAGCAAGAACTACAAAGGGAAATAACTCTAAAAGGCCTGACCCCTTGGCCCTTATTTTCTTTCCCACAATACAACTAGTCATACTGATCATGTTTGCAAAATTTCAAGTTTCTATGTGAAGCAGTTCCTGAGATATCTTTGACACAAAATAATTGTTTACGGACAGACAGACAGACAGACAGACGGAAAAGACAAAAACTATATACCCCCATTGCATACTTCGTATGCCGGGGGTATAATTACACTATCTATCTATCTATCTTCTTATACTGAGTCGGTCATATCTGGCCATTACCTCAGTTGATTGGGTGGCTAAATTTAGAATTTAGCTGAAAAAAAAAAGAAGAAGAAAAAAGAGGCACTGGATGCGTCCTTAAAACTATTTACAATCTGCATAACAGAGGTATCCTAAAACGCATACCTCTGAGACCCAATCTTACACTGTGCGGGCTTTGAACTCTTCTGCGGACTTGGCATTCACCGCAGAGGAGGGAAGACTATTCCATTGGGGAATAGTTCTAGGAAAAAACGAGTTCTTCAGGGCATCACTATAGGACTGGTATCTACGATATTGTGAGTCGTTTAATTTTGATGCCCTTGTTTGGGTCGACAGTGTTACAGGGGTCAAGTACCTATCTTTATCAATAGACACTGAATCAGAGTGTATCTTGTAGAAGAAGGTTAAAGAGGACTGCTCACGACGGGCCTCCAGGGACGGCCACTCTAGCTCATTAAGCATGTCACCGACGCTACTTCTATTTCGCCATCGCCTACAGGTCCATCGAGCAGCTGTCCTCTGCACCTTCTCCACCTGCTGAGTCTGAGTTTTAACATAGGGGTGCCAAATGGGTGATGCATATTCGAGTTGAGGGCGAACCAATGTTTTATATGCAACATCCTTCGTCTGCCTAGGTGCAAAAGCCAAGTTCCTTCTAAGGAATCCCAAAGTCCTAGTTGCTTTAGATGTAACCTCTGAGATATGTTGACCCCAATCAAGATCGTCAGTGATGGTGATACCAAGATATTTGGCGGATTGAACATGCTCCAAAACTTGCTGGTGAAGAGTATAGTCAAACTTAATTTGCTTGTCCGGAGGGTGTCGTGACACTCTCATTGAGTGACATTTGGCCACATTGAACTTCATTTGCCAATCGGCCTCCCACTGTGCAAGTTGATCCAGGTCATCTTGTAAAATAAGACAGTCAGAAGGAGAATATATGTTCCTATACAGGACACAATCATCAGCAAACAAACGGACCGATGACCTGATATTATCGGGGAGATCATTAATGAAAACCAAGAAAAGGACCGGTCCAAGGACCGAACCTTGGGGGACTCCAGATAAAACAGGGACTGGATCAGACGCTTGGCCATCAAGTACAACTTGTTGTGAGCGCCCAGAGAGCCATGAGCTAATCCACCTATGCGTGGATCCTCTTATCCCATAGTACTCCAGTTTATGTAATAGCCTTCTGTGAGGTACCTTGTCAAAGGCCTTAGCAAAGTCCATGATGATCAAGTCAGTCTGTTTGTGGCCACGATTTATGGCCCCATCCAGATTGCTCACAATGTCATGGTAAAATTGAACAAGCTGCGTTTCGCAAGACCTTTGACTCTGGAAACCATGTTGACAGTCAGCAAGAATGCTCTCAAAGGCTAAGTGCTTGTTGATGTTGCTTACTAATATATGCTCCAAGGTTTTGCAACAGATGCATGTTAGCGACACTGGTCTATAATTTGCTGCATCATATTTTTCCCCTTTTTTATAGACCGGGGTTACATTTGCTTGTCGCCAGTCATCTGGTACAGTGCCCTGGGCAAGTGATTGATTGAAGATAAAGGCCAACACAGGATATATTTCAGCACTACATTCCTTAAGTACCCTGGCATTCAGGTCATCGGGCCCAGATGCCTTATGTATCTTGAGCTTACCTAACAGGTTAGCGACCCCATTGGGGTCAACTGTTATGTCCCCCATAGAGGGGAACGGACTTGCACCTTTAGATGGTAGCTCACCATCAGTTTCACGCGTAAATGCTGATTGAAACTGTTTATTGCAAATATTAGCCTTATCGCGCGCATCTGTTTTTAGAATTCCATTTTCCCTTAGCGAAGTGATCCCAAATGCATCCTTTTTCAGGGACTTTACGAATGACCAAAACTTTTTAACTTTACCATTCTTTTGGGGACTATCGGGATCTATATTGTCATCTTCAAAGGTAAAGATGCTGGAAACATGCTTCCAATATGCATCTCTTATAACCTTTTGCACATGTGCTCTGAACCGTTTGTAATGGTTCTTAACGTCAGGGCTGCTAGACTTGCGAGCACGAAAATACATTCTATTCCGTCTTCTGATGAGATGCTTGATCGTGTTATCGATCCATGGTGCCCTATATTTTGTTTTGGTCATTTTAGTTGGTATAAACCTTTCCATTGCCGTGGTTAATTCGGACTTAAAACTGACCCACAGGTCATTAACTGACATGTGTGAGAGGTCAGAGGAAAGGAACGAATCCTTAAATCGTGCCATATGGTCTCGCAGACCATCCATATCCGCACGTTTGTAGAGAAAAACTTTACGCGGGACTTGTCTGATTCGTTTAGCTTTTATGTCATACTCAACAAGGACTATGTCATGATCAGCTTTGCCAATCGGGGGCATCCCCTTAACTCGGCTTACTGGGGATGGAGAATTTGTAAACAATAAATCAAGGGTCTTTTCTTGTCGGGTGGGTATGTTAACAACTTGGGCCAGGCAGTGTTCTTTAATTATGTCCAAAAGTTGTTGCTGTGTCTGCCTTTTAGGCACCCCATGGGGCACCTGCATGCTGCTCCATTCAATGTCACCACAATTAAAGTCTCCGCCAACCAAAATATGGGCATTTGCATTTGACATTATCCTAGACAAAGATGAATTAAAAGCCTCAAGATATTCTGGGTCAATCTGATCTGGTGGGCGATAAAAAGATCCAAGGTACAAAGTCCTACATCCAATGATGTTCAATTTACACCAAACTAGTTCACAGTTGGTGTCCAACTCCGGAGTTTCTGTACAGAGTAGGTCTCGCTTGAAAGCCACGAAGACACCTCCATGTGCATCCCCAACTCTGTCTTTCCGGATGGCCTCAAAGGATTCAGGGAAAATTTCCGAGTTTTTAATTTCTGGGGTTAACCAAGACTCATTGCCCAAAATGATATCTGGTTTCGCCGAGTCGATAATTGTATGAAGTTCAGCCCTTTTATTCTTTATTGACTGACAATTCATGATCAATATTCTGAGGGGATGGTTAAGGACCGCCTTTTTGGTCTTTCGTTTAGCTTCTTTTGACTGCTGCACAATGGGCGATGAAGCTGCCGTGGGTGGGCCGATGTTGTCTGGTATCGGACTATCAGGCTCGGATAGGGTAGATAAAGGTTCAAAGTGGTTGTAGGTGTCTATAGAAGATGAGGTGTCAAACAGAGATGTGGAAAAGTTTGGCATTCCACATTTCAAACACTCCCATGCAACATTTTTATTCAATGATCTGTTGTAAAAACTATACATAGTTGATGACATGCCTTGACATCCTATGTGATACCAGACATTGCAGGTGTCGCAACAAATTCCCCGGTCTTCCCAACCAACACTTTTTTGACAGAGTCCACAAGGGAAGTGTGAACTGTCATTTCGGGAGTCTGGACCAGGATTTGATTCAACATCCCAAGCATTACGTATAACAACTGTAAATATATACAAGTAGAAAAGTTTATTTGAACCAGGAAACCCCTTCATTCTTAGAGATTTTTTTAAGATTGATATTGTACAAACATGGGGCAAATGAAATGCAAAGTTACGGTCGATTGCTGTTGTACCACGTGTGTCCGCATAAACTGGGTAGAAGTTAACTGGGATTTCCTGTAGATCCTGTCCACTGCAACTAAGAAGAGATGCAAGTCTTGTTGCCAGCAACGTGCAACATACTCCAAAAAGGAGGTCAAATGAAAAATGGCTCATTATTGTTGGTTTTCTGGTGGACTCTTTGGTTACTGAAGGGCAATAAATATCAAGTGGTGTCTGGGAAAGTCTCCTCTGTTGGGCAATATCATCAAAAATCACATTTAAACTTAATTGTTTACCTTAATGTCAATCCGCCGCGAAACCGGAACTAGTTTTGTTTCGGTGCAAAAGTAAAAAAATACCAAGCCAAATTATCCGGGATGTGATAAACATTAAAAGTCGTAAAAACCTAACTAAACCTGCAAAATAAACAAGTAACTAAATATTTAAACAAAGTTAAGGAGAAAAAGTTAAAGGACTCATCCAGGGTATTCCTTAAATTCCAAAAATGTCCAAAAATTGTTTCCCGGAAAACAGGAAGAATGCACTCGCGCGCATGCGCACCCAAGCATGCGCACCCAAGCCTGAGAATTCATAAGGTACATGCCATGTTATTTTAAAACAGTTTAAAGACATTTTGCATGTCTACAGTAAGTAAGTATGTGGTTCTGTTTGGAAGTATCACAGTTTGTCAGATATTGTCAGTCCAATATGATAACACACCCGTGCGACATTGCGCATTTTTTCACATTTCCAAAATGACTACTTTTCGGAAGAAAATATGGTATAATTTTCTTATTTATACTGCAAACATAGGTTGTGGGTACTGTTAACTAGTACCCAAGTCTTGGAGCAGAAATAAGAAAAAACTAGACAAAAGTGCCCATTGGGGCACGTATACCCCCGGCCAGTGCCATCACCTCAGCTGAAAATAGCAATGTCAAAAGCTTCTTTGCATATACAGAACTACAAAGGGAAATAACTCTAAAAGGCCTGACCCCTTGGCCCTTATTTTCTTTCCTACAATACAACTAGTCATACTGATCATGTATGCAAAATTTCAAGTTTCTATGTACAGTAGTTATTGAGAAATCTTTGACACAAAATAAAAATATACACTATTAAACAGCAAGAACTACAAAGGGAAATAACTCTAAAAGGCCTGACCCCTTGGCCCTTATTTTCTTTCCCACAATACAAGTAGTCATACTGATCATGTGTGCAAAATTTCAAGTTTCTATGTGAAGCAGTTCCTGAGATATCTTTGACACAAAATAATTATTTACGGACAGACAGACAGACGGAAAAGACAAAAACTATATACCCCCACTGCATACTTCGTATGCCGGGGGTATAATAATGTATACCCCTGTAAACCCCTGTTTTTACTATATAAAGTGGGGTTTAGGGGGTGTTCATTTCACAGACCTGTTCACGTGATGCGTGTGCAATGACTTGGTAAAATCTCGAAAATATTGATCATTCAATAATCAAATGACATGCACTCTCCATCCAGGACCTGTGCACTTATGCTCTGGCTATTTTCCATGAAAGAATATTTAAACTTTTAATCTCATGTTTAATTAAATGCAGTTAATCAAGGTCGGTAATTTGATTGTCACGCATGCCTGAACATAAAACCACAACAAATCTGATAGCAGCTAGCAGTGCACCATCTGGACACTTTGAAAACTTGTCAGGCATAACAGTCACCTACCATTAGACGGTGTATAATCAATATTTCCATAGGCAGATATATCGGGGTTATAAGTCATGCTGGACGGTCCTGTAGCGTTGTATCTGCCATGACGACTGACAGGACGCACTGAGTTCGCCATATTTGTTTGCTGATAAGTTAACTGTTATGACATTGATTGGTCTTTTTGACTTGTGATAAAAGGAAATAAACATCAAAGAAGATAAAACAGAAAAGATATTCCACTGGTTAGGTTGTGACAATTAATTCGGGCGTCCTTGGAAACTGTCCATTATTGAGCTTTTCGCTGGCATACTTGATTATCAGGTCATCTCTAGGCCGGTGCGTGTAAAAATCCGGTATGGACCGCTACGTACAATGACTATGGATTTATTACCAATTAAGGGCCCCTAAAGGGCATATGATCAAAGGAGAAGAATCTCTCTACTATGATTGAACATGATTAGAACAAACAAACACAAAACATCAATACCTTACAACCCCATTATAACACTGCTCGTTACACCATTAGTTTTTGGATATAACATTGTTTCAGAATAAGTCCCAAATAAGCATACATAATACAGAAGATTGACAATAATGGTCAACCTCCTCGATATGATCTAAACATATTTATCAGGATATGCATAAGTTCAATAAAAAAGGTCTCTGCTTTATCGTACAAACGGTCCCTGGACATTTCGCCCCATAACAAAATCGGTCCATACAAAATCGGCCCATAGCAATTTCGAACCACAATTTTAATGATGGTATAATTATTATGTTTGCATATAATTGATTTGCTTGCACGGCCAATTAAATCAGTAGCATGTAAGTCGAAAATGGGATAAAGATAAATAAAGATAAAGAAGCTTTATTTAACGTCGCATATCCGAAACAAATAACATAAGCTCTGTAGAGCTTTTATTGCGACAAACAAAGTATCCTGTAACAAATACTTACCTGCCTTCATTTATCTTCCTAGGACTATCCCTGATAATGCGCGCGTCAGCCAAGGAAGCGCCTAGTACCATTTTTCACGCCTTTGGCAGAATGCGGCGTCTGATCTGGGCCTCCATTGTTTGCTAAAAGTTCAGTCATTTTCCCATTCAAACTACATACTACAACGGATATATCTCATATTACGTCACACAACATACTTCTGCAACAAAGTCATATTCTTCACATAACGTCGGTAAGCGGGGTCTTCGGGTCCTACCGGGTGTACAACACACCGACGCCTGAGATAACGTCAAACAACATACTACAACGGATATATCTCATATAACGTCAAACAACATACTTCTGCAACAACGTCATATGTTACAAAAAACGCTACACGAACGTAGAAGCAGCAGCTTTCACATAACGTCGGTAAGGGGGATCTTCGGGTCTCACCGATTGTACAACACACCGACGCGTGGGATAACGTCAAAGAACACAATGTGTAGATTTAAGACAGGTGTCCCCTTTGGTCCAACATGAGAAACTGCTTATAAAATTATTAAATGCTGTTACTCAATTGTGTGCTTATTGGGAGCCTGTCAATAGATGCTACAGGCACCGCTGAAAACTAAGGCTGAAAAAGCCACCCAACAACTTACTTTAGTCTAGGAGAGGTAAGTGTTTACATTTTGGCACAGTATTAAATTACCTTATGATGATGATGATGATGATGGCATACTATTCAATTACCTTATGACAATGATGATGATAATGATGATGATGATAGGGAGGAGGAGGACGACGACATGGACGACAACGACGACGAGATGATGATGATGAGGATGATGATGAAAAAAAGCCAGATAACAAGTATTGGAGTAAGTCTGTTGATTTCACCAAAGTAGAAGTAAAACAAAGATCAGGAATTGATACAATTAATTTACTCCACCCATAAAAGACACCAAAGGGAAAGAAATACAAGCATTAAGCGACCAGACAAACAAAGGAAGGTCATAAGGACAGTTACTTTCAAAATGGCCATATGGCCATCCAAAATTAAAAGACACAAGTGATACACACAGTAAGCAACAAACAACAACATAAATAAATCGCCACAGAAGAGCCGCCTTGGAACGGTCAGTGGAAGATTTCCACTGGGGGGCTTAAATCGATTTTACGTAATCAATATGTTCTATAAAAGGGTTATCCTTTGGAAGCAAGGAATACACCACAGAAGTGAAAAATATGGAGTGTACATGTTTTCTGAGCCAGACTAGCTAGTTTCGGCCCATTAGGCCTCATCAGTGACCCTCAGATATTTTCAAAATTCCACAATGGAATCAATAATCCCAAAGGACAAGAAAATATAATCTACACTATGATGTAGGGCAGGGAGACGTTTTACCGCCGCCACACAGTCCCACACACCAGCTGTAGTTAAGTTAAATATGTTCTATAAAAGGGTTATCCTTTGGAAGCAAGGAATACATCAAGTCCTAATTGATTTCGTTTGACTGATCAATTAGCAATATTTTGATATGCGTCTTTTATTCCAGACCATGATATTTTCAGATGAAACTTGGCTAATAAATGTATACTGCCAGCATTCTTAACAATAGGCAAAACGAGAGTTTTTAATCGTTTTTTGGAAAAATAATTATTTCCCACACTGATTTCGGAGTTGATTTCGCACATGTACTTATCAGCGTAATCAAGTGGCAGAATAGATTTTCCTAATAAATACTTATATTTTCTCGTGAAATTTGGAAATAAAATATTTATCAACTTTCTTAATAATATGCATTTTTATTCAGTTTTGGGAAATATTTATTTTGTACATTGATTTCGCTAAAATGAGATGAGTTGATTTCGCACATGTGTTTTCCAGCGAAATCAACTGGCAGAATAGATTTTCCACTCAAAAACATACTAAACACTCAAATTTCATCATGAAGCTTGCCTCATAATTGTTTAACAACATTCTTAATATGCACAAATATGTTTTATTCAGTTTTGTGAAAGATTTATTTTATACATTGATTTCGCTAAAATGAGTTGATTTCGCACATGTGATTACCAGCGAAATCAAGTGGCAGAATAGAATTTCCAATCAAATACATACTAAATATTTAAATTTTCTCATGAAACTTGGCTCATAAATGTATAATAACATTCTAGATAATATGCAATAACAATTTTTTGCCTGTTTTTAAAAATTTGATTTTATAAGTTGATTTCGCTAAATCGGGCTGATTTCGCAAAATCAACTTGATTTCGCATATTATACCTACCCGAGCGCCTAGTACCATTTTTCACGCCTTTGGTATGGCGCGGCCGGGGATCGAACCCGCGACCTCCCATTCCCGAAGCGGACGCTCTACTATCGGGGCCGATAAAAAGAAAAATGTTCAGTTTGAGAAATTAACATTCTTTTCGCTAATGATAATCAAAGCACTGAGAGTGCTGGTGGGGCGTAGCTTTAGGCAAATTTAGCGTCTGATTGGTATTTTAAATCAGGCTCATATAGATCCATTGAACATAGCTGTTTGAAGCTATACTGGACCAAAAGTCGTGTTAAAGCAACGAGACCTATATTGAAATTAACTCACGCTAAGGTATAGACCCCGCAACAACCATCACGAAAACACGCCTGTACAAATACATCGTCAATTTTTCGGCAAAAAAAAAAAAAAAAAAAAAAAAAAAATGGAAATTTTAAGATACAAAATTGTGATATTTTCTTATCTCTGCTCAAAACATTGATTGCAAGGACTTGATTGAACCGCCTTGACGAGGCAGTTTTATCAAGTACCTACAATCATTTTTTTGTGTTTTTTTTAGCAATATAACAACCATGCAGTTCTAGTTTGAAGATTTCTGCTGAGCTATAGTTCGTGCAATAACTGCGGATAGCGGAATTGTTTTTGTTTGGCGGCTGTAAAGTTATTTTATATAATCAGTTTTTGGAAAAATTACCTTGGGGAGGTTATTTATCTTTCATTAGACATTCTCCTTGGTTACGTCATGATGACGTTTATCTTCATGTGAAAAATTATCATAATTTTCCCAGCAGATTATAAGTTATACATTCGTAATCAGTCTTTAAATTTGCCTCGGCGAGGCTGTTTATATCGCTATCTGGCATTAGACAATATCATTAGCTTGATCTTTTCAATTCACATCTGCATGCAAAACATTATAAAATATACCGTCGGTTTGAAAGTTATACGACCGTGACAGTGGGTGAATTTTTTTACCTTGCCGAGGCTAAAATAAAGAAATTGGGCATTCAGGAATCTCGATGGTTAGATCTGTACAATATCTATCTGCATGCTAACAATTGTCAAAATATTCCAAGTAGATTAGAAGTTACACTTCGAAATAATTTTTCAAACAGTTTGCCTAGGCGAGGCCGTTTGTAAAGTAATTTGGCATAAGGCAATTTTGCGGGTTATGTGTTGTCAATATCAACCTGTATGCCGAAAATTATCAAAGCCAGGTTTAGATGTTATACTCCGTATTCATTTTTTTATATTATTTTGCCTCGGCGAGGCCATTCATAAAGTAATCGTGCATAAAACAACCTCAAGGGTTAGGTATTTTCAATATCAATCCGAATGCCAAAATGATCGGAATATTCAGAGAGGTTTGAACATTATACTCTGTTAATTTTTTTCTAAATATATGTATATATTGCATCGGTGAGGTTATTTATGAAGTGATCTTGCATTCGACAGTTTCTTGAGTTAGTTATTGCCAATATCAATCCATAGGAATATTTGAAGAGGTTTATACATTATACTCCGTTATCATTATATAAAAATAAATTGCCTCGACGAAGCCATTTATGAAATGATCTGGCATTTAGGCAATTTCTTTGATTAGGTATTGTCAATACAGCACAGTGCACAGTCTTTTACCGGAAACCAACAATTGTCCTTCTTGAATCAGCGAAAGGGATAGAATCACCGTGGAGCAGATTTCACGATCAATCTCCTGGAAAGAATGTTGCCGAACCCGACAGGTATCGAACTTGCGTCTGAGCTGATAATCTGCTTTCTTTATGGTCACATGCCTAGGACGCAGATAAGTCGCACAAAGTAACATTGTTCCCCCCACCATTAACCCATACTCTGAGTATATGTCTAGCAGCCTAGGGACAAACATAGCAGACCCAGATCAGACGCTACAACAAGTGGCGTCTCATCTGTGTCTAAACTGCAAAATTTAAGCCTTGCTCCTTAAAATTTGACTTGCACCTGTCCAAACTCATTGACTGGATGATTCCAACTTTCTGAAACAAAGAATTACATTATCGACCCACACTGCGTACTTTTAACCCATTTTAAACGAATGGAATCCTCAACCTTATATCAGTATGGAATGAGTTCATTTTAAAATCAGGGCTGGCTTCCACGAAATATTTGGCAAAATGGCTGAACCTTTTGTTAGTATGCAGCGTAGTTCATAATGAGACTCCGTGTTCTGTGGTATCTGAATTTGCTTTCTTTATGGTTACATGCCTAGGACGCAGATAAGTCGCACAAAGTAACATTTCCCCCCATTAACCCATACTCTGAGTATATGTCGAGCAGCCTAGGGGACAAACATAGAAGACCCAGATCAGACGCTACAACAAGCGGCGTCTCATCTGTGTCTAAACTGCAAAATTTAAGCCCTGCTCCTTAAAATTTGAGGTGCACCTGTCCAAATCCATTGACTGGATGATTCCAACTGTCTGAAACAAAGAATTACATTATCGACCCACACTGCTCCCTGCCCTACATCATAGTGTAGATTATATTTTCTTGTCCTTTGGGATCATTGATTCCATTGTGGAATTTTGAAAATATCTGAGGGTCACTGATGAGGCCTTATTGTCCGAAACTAGCTAGTCTGGCCGTGAAAACATGTACACTCCATATTTTTTTAGTTCTGTGGTGTATTCCTTGCTTCCAAAGGATAGCCCTTTTATGGAACATATATTTGTCCTGTTTTCCTGTTGCCAGGTTTGGGATTTTACGGTACATAATGGGCTGTAAACTGGGTTATATGAGCTGAACTATAAAAAGATTAGACTGCTACACAGTTCATCTATTAAAATTATTCATCTATTCCGTTTGAAATAGTTGGTCTGTGATGCAGTCTATAAGAAGATACAGCATGACGTAATAATCTACTATGTTAACACGGGGTTCTATTTTCTCACTGGTGATTAGGTCAAACGCAGTAACGCTAAAAGTAGTGCCAAAATCACTTCTCATTTCACTGGAGCTACGCTCCAAAAAATCATATCGTGTTAACAAGTCCGCGAAAATAATACCGCCCTTAAACCCACTTTATATAGGAAATTTGGGGTTTTAAGGGATATATATCATACATCCTTTCATTTCTCCAAAACGGTTATTTTTCTTATGAAAATTTGTAATGTTTATAATATTTTTACTCCATACATAGGTTATGAGTGCTCGCAAGTACCCAGTGAGGCGGTTCAAAATGAGTATCCGCAGCCTATGTCGTGGAGAAGATGTATACCCCAAACACCAGTTTTCTTCATATTAAGTTGGGTTTAGATTAATATTTCACACAGGATATACATACCCTCTGACATGTTTATATTAGCAATAAAAATGTTATCACCTTCCACTGATTATGTTATTTTAAGACAAGTTTTGTTTGTTTGTTTGATTTGAGGTTTAACGCCCCCGTCAACAGGGTATATGTCATTTTGTAGACGTTGCTTCCAATTTTGTGGGCCTTTTACCCGACACTGAGATGAAATGACATCTCAAGTCCTGTCGCCCATTGAAACCAATATGGTTTATAAGCATGGACGGCCCGACTCGCACCGCTTTGCCTTGGAATGCTTAGATCCTCTAAGCGGTTTACCAGTACGCGTGTGCGGTCGGTTTCAGCTCTACGAGATAGCATCATGCAGCCTATTTATTTCTTCAAGCCCTGATGGGCGGGGCCCTTTTTAAGACAGGTGTATTTTTTTATAATTTCCACACCTTTTTAAAGAGTCTTCCCCACAATGTCGGGACTTTTACCCGACATTGAGATGAAATGACTTCTCAAGTCCTGTCGCCCAATGAAACCAATATGGTTTATAAGCATGGACGGTCCGACTCGCACCTCTTTGCCTTGGCACACTTAGATTCTCTAAGCGGTTTACCAGTACGCGTGTGCGGTCGGTTTCAGCTCTACGTGGAAGCATCATGCAGCCCATTTATTTCTTCAAGCCCTGATGGGCGGGGGCCTTTTTAAGACAGGTGTATTTTTTTATAATTTCCCCACCTTTTTAAAATGTCTTCCCCACTGTGTAGTTACAATAAGGCTGGCAATTATAAATCAGATAATTACCTCATAGAATACACAAGCTGTCGCCAGCCTCGGTAGCTAAGTCGGATGCGGGTCTGACAGATGATCAGGAGGACGCGGGTTCGATTCCAGTCGGGGTCGGCAACAGTCTTTCGTGGAGATTGATCATGAAATCTCTTCTACGGTCATTCTCTCCCTTCCACTGATTCAAGAAGGGCAGTTGTCAGAAAGAATGTGCGAAGTACTGGTTAACCGCTTACGTATAAGCCTTCCTAGGAAAAGTGTGGATAGGTAAACTGGCCGGCTCAAAAATGACATAATTAGTGATGACTGGGCCGTTAAACTCCAAAACAAAGAAACAAACAAACAAAGACAAGCTGTCGTTTAAAGAGAACATTTGTGATATTGTCTGTCTTGGTAATTCAACATGGTAAATTGGAAGCTTAGACCTGATTACCTTTCACTAGAACACACAAAACAGAAGTGGAGGCAATGGTCAGGAATCGATACACCAAAGGGAAAGAAACACAAACATGAAACAACACATCCTAATGGAAACATCAATAGCGGAAAGCCAAAAGGACAGTTACTTTCCCACAAAATGGCCAATAGGCTATCCAAAATAAAATAATATAAGCGACACAAGCAGTAATTACGCTTTATGGATAAGTAAGGAACAAGACAAAAGTATTACAAATTGTTGCACAAGTATTACCAAATACTCAGCTATTCCTCCAGTCAACAGTTAGAAAACTATTGATTTTCTCCCAAGGAAGCCCTTACTAGTTGAAGATAGTGGAATTCTCTTTAGGCATCACTGAGGGGTACATAATATTATGTAATGAAATGATAGCCCACACAAATCAAGAATAAATGCCATTAAATTAAAAAGAGAAACGATCAGGAATTGATACAGTAAGATCCAAAATTCTCCCCACAATATCATTAGTGAAAGAAGTCAAAACATGGACTGGCGACAGAAAACAAAACGGATAACAGATAAACTGAGTCAGCAGCTCTTTCCCAAACAGGTGGTGGCGCAGAACATCCAAACCGTATTAAAAAGGAGCAATATACATAATTGGGGAAAGAATCAGAATCACCAACACGACAGACATTAAACTTGAAAGACAAACGTAACTAAAAATGAACAACCAAAACGGGGAAAGAATTAGAATCATCAACGTATTAACATACATGATTAGGTAAAGAATCAGAACCACTAATACAAAGTATTAAGGAACCATAGCAAAAGCACCGACTTGGAACGGTCAATAAAAATTACTGGTGGGTTTAATTGCCTTCATTGCCTTCACTTCTGTTTTTATTTATTAAGTCAACTTTACGAGACCCAACCACCAATCCCACTTTCAATGTGGTTCAACCAAGTATTTGTTTGGTCCGCGTGAAGGTTTTCTAACTCACCAGTGAATCAACTAGGTAAACAAAGGAATCAGAATTAAAGCCAAGTTGACACATAGATAAGGACTCGACAGTCAAACGCTTTCAGCCATCCGATGCAACGCCACAGGAACTCTGGAGCAAAAGAAAACCAACAATTGAATACCGTTGAACCAAGCAACAGACATAAGAGTCCAACATTGAATTTTGAAATTTAATCGGAATGAGGTCTATAAAATTTGAAAAAGCTTTGCGGTTAAGGCGTAACTATACCAAATTTAGTGACACAAAGGCCTTTCTGATATTTAATTTTCATCAGTGTGTCTCAACCCCAAAGTTCTGAAACCGAAACGGATGATGGACAAGACACGACAAACACAGCAAACCCCCATCCGAGCACACACTGATTGCGTAAATCCGATTTAAGCCCCCCACCCCACCCCCCACCCCCAATGGAATTCGTTTCATTGACCTTTCCAAGGTGGTTCTTCTGTCGCGGTGTATTTTTGTTATGGTTTGTCTTTGGGTGTGCGTAACACTTATATTATTTTGTTTTGGATAGCCAATTGGCCATTTTGTGGGAAAGTGACTGTCCTTTTGGCTTTTCGCTATTTGTGTTTCCATTAGGGTCTGGTTATTTCATGTTTGTTTTTCTTTCCCTTTGGTGTCTCCAATGGGAGCTGTGGGTTAATTGTATTGATTCCTGATCACTGCCATCACTTCTATTTTGCATACTTTTAGATACCGATAATCTTGATTAAGAAGTACAGCAGTTAAATATTTATTACAAGTGTTGAAGTCAGTTACATGACTAGACACTATTACAAATCGAATTAATTGCGAAATATAAACGCCATTGGATGCTGCACGAGGAACATCACCATCCAAGAAAGCCTCCATGTGGACTGATCAAATTATTTGTCTAAATAGCGACGGAAGTAAGAACGAGGATTGCGGCCGCGTAAAATCGATTTAAGTCCCACCCCACCACCATCCCTTCCCAGTGAAATTCTTTTCACGGACCGTTCCAAGGCGGTTCTTCTGTTGCGGTTTATTTTTGTTATGGTTTGTCATTGAGTGTTTGTATCTCTTATATTTTTTTTTTATTTTTATTTATTTTTTTTTTTTTTTTTTTTTTTTTTTTGTTTTGGATAGCCAATTGGCCCTTTTTTGGAAAGTAACTATCCTTTTGACTTTCAGCTATTGGTGTTACCATTAGGCTCTCATGTTTGTGTTTATTTCCTTTGGTGTCTCTGACTGGAGGTTTGGTTTTCTGATCATTGCCTTCACTTCTATTTTGGAACGGTCAGTGAAAACACCGGATTTTTCGACAGGGTGTGCAGGTGTATGATGACGTTCATTTTGGTTTCCTACAAAGTATGTGTACAGACATGCTTTTATTGTTATGACAAAAACCTCCTACGGCAAAAACTGCATACCAAACAGACCGAGTTGACTCGAGGCTAGTTGACTTCACCCTTGGCCTTGACCGAGCACCTGTTTTTCGGTAACTCGTCAAACCAATTGTCTTTTTTAGATTAATCGAACAGTGACATATATTTGCTGCGGTGTGTCAATATGGCTGCGCCCTATTGAGGAAAAAATCCGATTTATTATTATCTAGCTTGACGTCTTTCCTTTACAATGATAGGCGATCTAGTCGCCGGAAAAGAAAAATCGAAGCTTGTATTGATAGAAGGTGACTTATTTTGGTATTAATTTAAAGTTTCAAGGCGAAATGCTAAGAAGTTAGTAGTTTTCGTGTGCATATTTGCGTGGAAAATCCCATGGTGCTAGAGTCTTAGCAATATTTAAATATTGAGTCGGTCACATTTGGTCATTACCCTCAGTCGTTGGACCGACAATCTTAATTGGGACATTTTAGAGATCAAAGCAACTAGGATCTTAAGATTTCTTAGATGTATGAATGGTGTATGAATGTCATTTTATCTATCTATCTATCTTCTGATACTGCGTCGGTCACATTTGACCATTACCGCAGGTGTATATTACATACACTCCAGGTTTTGCAGGATGAAAGCCTACACAGTAATCATGTAATTACGGTAGGGATCTTTTACCTGCACAGGGGATGGTTCTCCCTGCACAGGGGGCCTCCAGTTAACGTCCCGATCCGAAGGACGGTGCACTTTATGGCATTCATCCCTGCAAATGATGCCAATGGAGCTTGTTCGGACACCGAAATTTTATCGCCGCTGCCGGGGATCGAACCCGGGACCTCTAGCATCAGAGGCAAGTGCACTAACCACTGAGCTATCTGTATTTGACGTGACACCAGTAACAATGCTGACTGATGTACAGGCAGGTGTATGAATGTCATTTGACGTGTCACCAGTAACAATTCTGATTCTGATACAGGTCGCGGGACGTTTCGGTCCCCAAGTCGTTTCGGACCCCTGGGTGTTTCGGCCGTGTCATTTTGGTCCG